>APFE030587233.1:3125-23665 GCA_000404065.3 Pinus taeda | reverse complement strand
TCTATGAGTTGCAGGATGTTGTTTATGGATGATTGGTCATGTTGGGAAAAATAGATGGACTTCTATTTTTTGGATCACAGCAGTGTGATCAGAGTCTATTTTTAGACTGTCAGGTAAAAAATAGAAACAGTCAAATATTATTAGCCCTTAGTAATATTTGGACTCTAAACTTTATCTTATTCTCTTGGAGCACTTCAGTTGGAGCTACAGATGTGGCACATGCAACTGCCTAAAGGAATCACATGGTTACCTATGGGTTGGCTGAGCTATTGCATGAAGGACTTCAGTTAAAACTCAAGTGGTTGAGTTCTGTGGAGTTAGATGAGCAGTTAATGGAGTTGTGTTCAGTTTGACTTATTTGAACTAGTTGTATTTAGTCTAACTGGGCAATAGACTAAGTGATGAGTTGTGTGAATTAGTTATAATTAATTCACTAATTATTAACTCATAATGCAACTGAAGAATACATCAGTTAACTCAGTGCATGGATAGTTCAGTGGAGACAAGTGTTAGAGGTAAGTGAAAGGGTGAGTTGTGACTATCAGTTGTGCATGAGATCTTGCACAATCAATGGATTGAGTATGCCCATGAGAATTGCGCAGTAGATGCCCAGTATTATAGCTTGTGCTCACGTGAGTTCCAGTGTGAGTGATTTTCCAAGGTAAATAGAACTTGGAACAAGTTTGGATTAATTCATTCTCATGCAGGTATTGTGCAGTGGAGGCAGGCAAGCAGCGGAGAAGATTTGGAGATCAGATCTGAGTTGTATTGTGTGTAACAGGTGGAGATAGTGTTGGATACTTGTGAAGAGTATTGTACTATGTATTGTTACATGTTCTCAATCAATATAATATACAGATAGTTGGGGTTTTTAGCGAGATGCTTTCCCTGGGAAAATATTGTGTTGATATGTGTGATTGATGCTTCTATGTGCGCATGTTATTGCTTCTGCTTCTGTAAATTGATGATGAATGTAGAGGAGGTTATGTATTATACATGTATTCCGCAATAGTGTATAATCGGGATAATGTTTGTGAATATGTGTCATATTATTCAAAATTTCTACATGATGATGATATTGTCTTGCATATTATGTTCATGATTTATGTTAATGAAAAATGATGTGATGATGTTGTTATTACTTATATGAAAGAAATTTTAATTGAAGTGACAATGAGATTGTTTACCTTATATCGAAGAGTTATAATATTCCATTGTGTAGCTAATAATAAAGAGATTATAAGTAAACTTATTATGAGGTGTAGTCCAGGTGAATTACCTTTGTACTCCATAAGGAAAAGGTGAAAAATGTCGGTTTTGCATGTTCAAAGGATCGTGGTGTGCCAAAAATATGCCTTAGGACCATAGGAGGCCTTGAGGTCTTGATAGCTACATTGTCAAGGGATTCTGAAAACTTGATTGTAACATACCCCCTCCTAATCCCTACCATAACATAGATTAGGAGGATAGTTACTATGTTGACCCAAGATCCAAGGTAGCGGTATGGAAATGGGGTCTATTTTTTTTTTAATCTTTTCAACTAACTTAGAACCTCGATTAGACATTATTTTTGCATTCTTCTCGTCAATACGATTCCATCAATATAAAATTTTACTTCAATCCGATCTCTAGATCAAAAGTTATGGCCATTTGGTTTCTACTGAATAAGAAGGCACCATGTCATCATTCTACCATGTGGTTGTCCTAGCCAACCTCTTGTCCCCATTTGGCATGATGGCATTAGTTGTAGACTTGCTCATGGTTTGATTCCCCACCATTCTCGTGTTATGCATTATATATATGTGTGTGCGCGTGCGTGTGATGCAACTAAACTAATTTACTTGGGCATGTTACCTTGACCCTTAACACTTTTTGCCTTCACAATTTGCTTCGAGGTAGGCCTTTCGAGCTGGCTTATCTATGGGTCCACACATACACCAATGAAAGGTCTGTCAGGCTCGCGTGTATGCCACCACAACTTGTGCTTATGTCATCATACACCCTTTTAAACTCTCTCTGTTGCTGAACTTTTGGTGTTTGACCTCCGGGCTTAAATGTCCTAGCGGGTCCACACCACCGCAATGTTCATGCCTCCAGTTGGCCCACAAACTTCTACCCCCACTTAACAGCTTTGACGAACTTTCTCCTACCATGACAACCTAGCGTTGAGTCATCCCAGTTGTCCCTTGAGTGTTGCGTAATGCTGCCTCTGGGAGATAAATTCTGGGACAACAAACTTCTCGTTGACTGCCGCAATGCTATTTTGAATTCAACAATGTTATTTTGGAGTCGGTTGATTGTTCTTGAATGAATTAAAGGTAGAGGGACCTCATACGCTCGATTGATCAAGGTTCAATTCCCCCTGGATTCTTGAAAATATTATGCAACGCATGTTTGATCAGGGTTCGAATCCCCTAGATCCTTGAAAATTTTGTGAAATGGAAGGAAAAATCAAAGGATGGCAGTGGAAGCAAGTTGTACGAAGCAAAGCAAAGGGAGTATTGTGCAGCTTAATATAGTTTTAATCAAAGAAAAACATGAAATTGTTACCTAACCCATATTTAAAAACTTTGAATCAATCACCATCTTTCTTTATCATCTGTGTGGCCCGAGTTCAATTCCTTTGGAGCAGTGTCACAGTTTGTTTTTAATTACAGAATTGAACCATGTCCCAAACTACTTTTCTTTTACTATATATAGAGAGAACTTGCATACTACATAGCACTGTGTGAAAAGAGCGGAATAGCATTTTGCAAGAGGGGATAGAGGATTAAGTGCAAATCGTAGAGTGAGCACGATTGCAAAGGAAAAAATGAGAAATTTTTTCAAGGGCAGCATGGTGAGTAGTGTGAGCAGCATTGTCAGCAGTATGAGGTGAGCAGTGTGAGCAGTGTGGGAAGCAGCGAGAGCAGCGAAAATAGTGAACAGTGTGAGAGCAGAGGTATCGAGCAACAAGCCAACAACAACAAATGCATTAAAACATGACAAAGGGACCAGAAATTTCAGAACATGTGAAGACAAATGATTTAGGACAAGTGAAAATTACCTCAACCGCCAAAGTTGGGAAGTGGGTTTGGGTCAATGCCAAACAATATCAGGGCATTTTAAAACGAAGAATAACCCATCTAAAATGGGAGCAAACAAGGAAGAAACAGTCTAAAAAGAAAAGTAATCGAGCCCTTCACAAAAAGCACTCAAATAAGTCTCCTCCACAAGCACGTGGCAACAAGAAGTCCAAAGGAAAAGTCTTCGATGATTCTGCCTTATATAGTCCCACATCCACACCTCTCACGTGGTCATCTGATCAATATGTGAAAGAATTGTTAAATGCAAAACAAATGTTGGAGGTTTTAGAAGCTAAAGGGAAAGAAAGAGATCATAAAATTCATATAATAACGGCTAAGAATAAGGCGTTAGTAGAAAGCAATAAAATTTTAAAAGAACAAGTGACATTGTTAAAGGAGGCTCTCCTGATAGGGAAGACAAAATGGCAATGCATGAAGGCAGGTGTGCAAAATATAAAGAAATCTATAGTGGAAAGCACGGAGGTAGTGAATGTGAAATCACCCCAGAATAAAGGGAAAATGATTGCCCAAATAAACAACCATGAAGAGAACACAAGAGAAGAAACGAAAGGAGATTCCACCAAATTTTCCAAAACTTGAGCTCAAGTTATTAGCAATTCTGCTAATAAGGAAGCAGAAACAAATATTTAGGTTGACAACATGCAAGATAGTGAAAGCAAGGAAATAAAAAATAGGGCAGCAAACATAATTATTAAAGGGATGAAAGACTATGGGAAAAATGAATGTACTCTTGACCTTGCAAGAGACTTCTTGAAAGACAAGTTGTTATGGCAAGGACAAATATGCCAAGCATGGAGAGTGGGTAAGTTTAACGGGGAGAGAGCCAGGCCCATAAAAGTCATTATGCCTGGCTTGCGTGATAAATATATTATTCTAAGCAAGAAACATCTCTTGAGGGGTTCTTGTTTTTTTCTAGAAGAATATTTAACTGTAAAACAACAGGAGGAAATGAAGGAGAAAATTTTAAAGGTTAGGGAAGCAAGAGATGAAGGAAAGAGAGCATGGATTTATAAAGGCAAAGTTGTGATAGCGCAATTTGGACCTCATTCTAGAACAGAGCAGCAAGATGGTAATAAAGAAGAGGCAACAAACTCTTCAACAGGAAATCAGAAAGCAAGGCCGGTATGGGAAAATAGGGACAAAGACTCAAATGTAAGTCTTGCATGTCAAAATAAAAAGAAATCAAGTCAAACCCAGGTTTCCTTAAGATTAGTTTTTTGGAATTACAAAGGTTACCCATGGAGACGAGGACCTGGGTTAGGGCCTATTGCGGAAAATAGAGACATAATTTGCCTCATAGAAACACATGAGCATGAAGGGTGCAAGACACCTTTGTTTGAAGGATACTAGAAGATGGCAGTGTGGAACAAGGCAGCAGGGAATGGAAAATGGCACGAGGGTATCATGATTTTAGTAAGGGAGAAAGAAGGTTGTCTCATTCAGTTAGAAAAAGAAGACTCAGATAAGCAATTCATTTGGTTTAAAATATCAGAAAATGGAAACCACATCAGAATTGCAACATGCTATTTTGTGCCACAGGTTTCAAAAATCTACAAAAGTAGAGGGCTTGACCACAAATATCCATTTGCATCTTTAAAAGCGGATATTGCAACATATTGCAACTAGGTGAAGTCCTTATAGTGGGTGATTTCAATGCTAGGACCGCAAGTGAGCAAACTAGCATTCTTTGTTGTAAAGATGATTGTGACCCTATTTGGCTTACAGAAGAAAGTAATCTTCAATGGGAAAGAATTTCAGAGGAAAAGAGTTGCAATTTATTTGGTGAACAATTGTTTACTCTATGTGGGGCCTTTGATTTAGTCATTTTTAATGGCTTGACTAGATGGGCAAAGTCCGGTAATTTCACTTGCAATACTTACAATGGAGCAAGTGTGGTAGATTATGTAATTTTCTCGCATGGTTTGTGTGAGAAAATGGAAGAAGTTTTGGTTGGAGATCACCTGTGGGTTTGAAATCAGATCACAAGCCAAATTATTTATGTTTCTCTTGGATTGGAAAGAAACAATTAGAGTCAAAAATTCAACATGTCCGACAAAATCTCCCACAGGGCAGAAAATTGTAACACCTTCGAAATGACGCTAGAGAGGCTCTTTGAGAAGGAGAAAATTACAATTCACAACCTTCATAGTCATGAATCAGCACATCTAATTTAATGTGCACTTGCAAAGTGCAAAAGAACAAAAATTAAGAAGTCTGAAACAAATTGCTTTCCGGTTAATGCTTGGTTTGACGAGGAATGCAAAAAGGCAAGGAGAATGTGGAAAGAGTCAAAAAAGGATAACATAAAGCTCAAATCTTGCAAGCAATTATTAAGCAAGAAAAAGGTTGATTTCATGGTTTCAAGGAGGGAAGAACTAATCTTCCTTGGGAAAAATAATCCCAAATTATTCTGAAGGAGCTCCAATAAAAAAAGATACAAATTGGAAATAATATTACAGCTTCTAAATGGTTTTACTATGCAAGACAACTCTATGAGCGGGTTCCCAAGTTTGACCCTCCCCCCTTGGTCAACACTGATACTAAACTCTTCACGGTACAAGAGGTAGAGATGGGTATCAAGAAGTTGGGTGTTGGAAAAGCAAAAGACTTAGCTAAACTCCAAGTAGAAAATCTAAAGTGGGGCTCAAAGATTCTTGCACCTCACATTACAAAAATCTTCAACAACATCATACAACAAGGGCTCGCCATAGATTGGACAGTTAGTTTAGCAATACCTCTTTTCAAGAGCGGTGATGTCAATAATCCCTCCAATTATAGGACCATCATGATAAACCCTTTGTTTGCAAAGCTATTTGGAAGCATGCTAGAAAACAAAATTAGCAAGTGGGTAGAAGAAAGATATAAGCGTGCTAAAGGGAAAGCAGGTTTTAGACCTAAACATTCCACAGTTGATCATTGCATAACTTTAAGGCACATCATTGAAAAAGTTTGGGAGAAAAGGGAAGAAGTCTTTTGTTGCTTTGTTGATTTCAGAAAAACGTTTGACTCAGTTCCTAGGGATAAACTTTGGCATAGAATGGAGGAACTTGGGGTTCCTAAACATTTGAGAGCAGCTATGCATAGGCTATATGAAGAAGTGAAAGTTGAAATTAGAACTTCAGCAAGCATTTCTGAAAGTTTTAGAAGTGATATCGGGGTCAATCAAGGTTTCCCACTGTCTCCTACCCTTTTTGGTTTATATATCGACAAGCTTGAGGAGTGGTTAAATTCGCAAGGGGGTGATGGTATCTATTTGTGCAAGATTGTTATAAGGCCTCTTTTGTATGTAGATGACCTTATTTTGATTGCTAAATCAGCTCTTGGTTTGCAAGAGCACTTACTATCTCTTGAGATTTTTTATAGAAGTGTGGGGATGCAAGTCAATATCAGCAAAACAAAAGTAGTGGTCTTCTCTAAGAAAAGAAAACATAACCAGCATAAGTTATACTTTGAAGGCAACATTCTGGAAGAAGTTACGGATTACAAATACCTCGGAATTGACTTCAACAAAAATATAAGCTGGAATGGTTGTAGAAAGAAAAGAACTTTGGGGGGTTGGAAAGTATTTTATGCTTTTCAAAATAGGTGTAGAGAGGCAGAGTTATGGGACTGGAATACCACTCAAACTCTTTTCGGGCTTCTAGTGATTCTAGTGATTCTCTATGGTTGTGAATTGTGGGCTAGTAGTACGTCCGACATACAATGGAGACAAATTGAGAAAATTCAGAAGCGTTTGATTACAAACAAATTTAAGATTAAAGGTGTAGTTTCTTATAATATCTTGTTAAGTGAAACAGGGACTGCTCCTATTGAAGCAAATTGTTATGGTGCGAATCATAAGGTATTTAAAAAAAATTGAGCAAATGGAAGAGGGTAGATGGCCTAAGGTTGTCTTTAATGATAGATTGTGCAAGAGAAAAGAAACTTGGATGCAACAAAATAACAAATGGCTTAGTAAATGGGGTATTTGCTTGAATGTGTGTCCCATAAACAACAAAGAGATAAAATCTCTTTTTATGGAAAAGTTCCACAAACATACTTGGGATAAGGAGCTAGGAAGAAAGAAAAATTACTATATTGAAGTGTTTAATCCCACTCATAATCATCAACCGAAAGCATACATTGAGGCCAATATCTCTTGGAGAGCCAAAATTCTTATTGCTTAGTTAAGGACTAATTCTCATCAACTTTGTTGTGAAACAGGGCTCTAGAAAAGTCCAAAGGAAGTGTGGGAGGAAATGGTATGCATTTTTTGTTTTTCCGGAAAAGTGGAAATAGAAAAACATTTCATTTTAGAATGTGAGGCCTTCAAAGACAACAGGGAAAGTTATGTAGGTATGCTGGCAGCAAGCTCTTGGGATAATCTATTTAACGAGGGGTTTGTTGAGAAGCTAGGAGCATCTATTGTGAAGCTTCATAGAAAGAAGGTTGAATACATCAAGTAGATGAAGAAGCAATCTGCCCCATAGGCTATCTTTAGCCTTGTGGACGTTAAAATAATTTCTTTATTTCTTTCTTTCTATTTCCTGTCTAGGTGGGTCCCACTTAGAATTTCTCAACAATGCAATAAGTCCCTTTTTACATGGAAGTTGGTTCCATCGGTGGCCATTGTGTAGCCTCCAATTCATCCTAGCCTAATCAAAATCATTGGCCCTACCACGCTAACCTGATCCTTGTTAGCCCGACCTTTCTCTTGCACAACTTTCTGTGGGCTCTTGAGATGTAACCTTTGGGCTGATGTCATCCTAGGTTTCCCTTCAGCTGTCGATTTCTCTCATTCAATATTGGTTGTTCATCACGTTGGCTTCCCGCTTGATTGTGCGCGGTAGTCACATGGATAACATTTTAGCTTTCAAACTAACCATCGTGTTGCCCGATAAACTCATCCAATATCATGGATATGGTTAAGACATTGAGGATACGAGATGAGGTCTTCCTCCCACTCTGCATTATGTACACAGTTGCATACACTTAGTAGATGCACAGTGGTTCAATACAATACTTGGGTCGAATAGAACCTAGATTGAGCCATTTGCAAGGGATTCCAACCATGGCCCAAATATGGTTGTTATACAAACATTTGGACTTGCGTTAGAGCCTAACCATAGCCATTCAGGTTTATGAAACACATTTCGGTGTTATTCCTCCTGATCTTACTACAAGAATACCTTCTCCAGATTATTGATGACAAAAATACAAGATACAGTCAAGGAACTTGTCCCTTCAAGACAAGGATTTATCCATTCAGGATCTCAGAGGTCTATGGTTTCCCTTGATGATCAATCAACATACCAAAACCCATATTCTTAACTAGAAGCATACAAAGGAGTACATTTCAAAAACGGAAAAAATTTCCATCATACTTATGGCTTGAATGTAGTATCATGCCGATCCAAGAAGTATAAAACCAAGTTCTCTAGCTCCTGAAGCAATCTTATCTACAACAAGGAGAACAAGGCCCTCTTAGCCCTAAGCTCGAGGAAAGTAGAAATACCGACCTAAGAACTTGGGTCTGCATTATTGGAAGGCTTAGAGCAACACACATGTGAAATAAAAAGGCCCATAGGCCTCCAAGGAGAAAGGAATCTTGTTAAAATTGGCAACTAGGGCCAAACTCCATGTGGGTCATCTTATTAATGGCGGCATATTTTTCTTGGATCCAAGAGGTGTAGGATTGATCTAAAGATCATCCATTTCTAGTAAGTATTCATGGAGATATGAATTTATTTGTGTTATGGGAAATTCGTCAAGGTCGGCCAGTAACCAAATATACCCCACTTGTGCTCAACGTTTTAGTATAAGTAAAGGTGCCTTGAATCATTTGATAACACACTCTCATCTCTCTTGATCTCTCCTCTCCACTTGTTTGGGTTGTCCTCTCTCAAAGAGGACGTAGTGGAAAGGATCTTCTTAGAGAGCCCTAGCCACAGTCTTATGGGGAGATCCATTCGTAGGTTAGAGGAGACCTATATGCAACTCAAAGAAACCCCTATTCATTGTCAATAGGGATACATATTCACAACTCAAGGAGGAAGCCTAGCCATTGTCCAAATAGGGAGATCTAGCCACAATAAAGGAGGCCTATGCACAGCTGAAGGAGAAACCCTAATTTGTTGCCCTAAAAGTTCCCTAGCCGTAGGTCAAAGGTGCCTTAATCTTATGCCCTAATCCGCTGTAAAGAGAGATCCTAAACACAGCTAAAGGGAGTCCCTAATCCGTTGTCATAAAGGAGACTAGAATGTTGTCAAGGGTGGTCCTACTTGCTGTCAAGAAAGCTCTAATACGCAGAAAACATGTAGCCCTAATTCGTTATCCCAAGAGGCCCTAAATCCATTGTCCTAAGAACCTCTATATTCGCAATCAAAGAAGCCTAAAGCCACTATCAATGGATCCCTAATACTCAGCCATGTAAAGATCCTAAGACGCTATTGGAAATACTGAGAGGGGGGGTGAATTAGTATTTTTTTTTTAATTGTTCTAATGATTGCCAAAATCATATATAGATATGTATATGTATACACAGAACACAGAAATCAACAGCTGTAATTAATGCTTTTATTAAAACTCAAGACAGTGCAATGAAATAAATACAATATAAGTATATATCTGATTGTGAATAGTTGCCAAGCTCCAACTTGGACTTCAGTGAGGCTCCAACCTCCAGAGCACCAACTCTATTTTGCAGTGGTTCTACACTTAGGAACACCTATCCCCAATGACTTCAGTCCTGTTCAGTTCTAAGGCTCCAACCCAACCTTGGTATAAACTGGTATGCTGCTACACTCTATTCAGTTGAGGTTCTCTCACTCCTACTGTCCTGCTTCTGCTTCTTCTGTTGCCTCTACAACCTTCGTTGCTTCTGCTGCCTCTTCTGCCTCTGCTACTTTTGCTACCTCACACTCTAGTTCTTCACCACAACAACAACCCCAACAATTCTCAGTTTTTACTGTTTTATACATTCCCATGCCTCTGTCCATTTGCTTCCTCTTACACCGCCTCTTAGGCTTCCTCCTCGGTCGTTGCAGCTTCCTCTGCTCTGTGCAGGTTCACTAACTTTCTAGGGATACGTAGATTCATTATATTCGTCCAAATGATCCATGGAGAACACATCCTCCCGGTTTACCATAACCGTGCTCCTTTTGGCAATGATTGCGGCATACACAAAGTTCTTTGAATTAAATGGAGATGTTTTGTCCCGATCGCAATCATAATTGCCATGATTCACCCCTTTTCTCTAACGTTTAGCCTTATGAACCATTGGAACAGCCATCGTAATCCTTTCGGCTTAAAACACTCCATGTAAGCCAGACATTCCATTACACATATAATATGAGAAAAAAAAGTCAAATAGACTAAAAGGTGGACTTCAAGAAATATTACAATTACACCTATTTCTGTATCGGGTTCGTGCTTAAATTGCAATTGGCAATTCGTGACTCCTGGGGGTCCTTTATATATCGGACCCATGACTCCGCCGATGGCCGACGGCAGATCCTCCACTACTCCGATGGACTGGATGCAATATGGTATTAAACCATAGTTAATATGCCCGTCGGGTCCACAGCCTATCGCAGTCAGTGCTTCCAATGTGGCAAGGTTTTAAGGCTTGCGATATGCAACAGATGTGATCATAGATTAAGTTTTATTTGTAATGTGCGGGGGGTCTACGTGGACATGCAACGCAGTTAGGAGTTTCTCCTGGTGAAGGTTCGATGCGATATCGCTATCGACGATCACAATGGACCGCTTGACATATTTTAGCTCCCACTTCTGAAGTGCCGATGCGATACTCACTATCAGCGATCGAAAGTCACACAGGGTCAAGGCTTGACGTTAATGTAGACCCTTCATAGCGATGTGATGTGCCGGACCTGATACAACTCAACACTCCCATGTATAGAGTTTCAAGTCCGCAATCCACCTCCGATAGTGTGTTTGCCCTAGAGCCAAGTCTTCTGCCTCCGATAGTGTTAAGCCTATGTATATGGGCTTTCTGTCTGCCAATAGTGTACGAGCCCAATAGTATAAATGTATATATATATATAAGGTTATGTGCCTCTGATAGTGTAAAAACACATATGTATGATATATGCTCCTCCGCCTGTATCTTCATGCATATAATTCTTTTGTGGCCCGATATCTCCCGACAATATAAATGCACCCATTGCTCCTTTGATGGCTCTATCTACTTCCTTATAGCTCTGTTTGTTCCTCTATTTATGCGATGGTTGTCTGCATCCTCTATTCTGCTCCTCTTGGCTCCTTTTTCTCCTTGAATATTGCCATATTGACATCAATGACAATCTGTGTCCAACAATCTCCCCCTTTGTTATTGATGGCAATATTCTTCTGCTCTCCCCCTTTGACATCAATGGCAAAGGAATGCATATGGACTCCCCCTGTCAAAATGCTCCCCCTGTCCTGCTACATCTTTATGAATGAACTTGAGTGATGATAAATAAATAACCCCCATCTTTTGACGCAGATGTTCGAATTCTTCTCGAGGAAGAGGTTTTGTGAAAATATTAGCTATCTGCTCCTTAGTACTGATATATTCTAGGACGATGTTTTGTTCAGCTACTTGCTCATGGAGGAAATGATACTTGAGTGGTATGCGTTTGGTTCTAGAGTGCATCACTGGATTTTTGCTGAGACTGATAGCAATTGTGTTGTCACAATAGACAATAATCGATTGATCTGTACATATGTCGACATCTTTTAGAGCTTCCTTCATCCATAGCATCTGAGTACAACAGTCTACTACAGCAATATACTCGGCTTCGAATGTGGATAATGGTATGGATGATTGTTTTATGTTGAGCCATGATACTAAACATCTCCTAGGAAGAATGCATTTCCACTAAAACTTTTCTGATCATCTATACTTCCAGCCCAATCAGCATCGGTGTATGCAGTGATAGTCAGTGTTGAGCTCTTTGGGTACCAAAGACCGAAATCAGAAGTTCCTTTCAGGTATCTGAGAATTCTTTTTATAGCTAATAAGTGGGATTGTTTGGGAGCAAATTGAAATCTTCCCACCATTCCTACTGCCTGCATTATGTCTGGTCTTGTAGTTGTTAAGTATAGAAGGGCTCCAATCGTTGACCTATAATGAGTTGCATCTACTAGAGGGGAGTCATCATCTTTGTTCAGTTTGCAGTTTGTGGTCATAGGTGTGCTCATGGGTGCACAGTCTTCCATTCCATATTTTTTTAGCATGTCTTTTAGATATTTGGTTTGAGATATACACAATCCTACTCTAGTTTGAGATACTTAAAGTCCAAGGAAGTGGGACAACTCTCCTATCATTGACATCTCAAACTCTTTTGACATGCTTTGAGAAAATTCATGGCTCATTTCATCATTATTACTAGCAAAAATCAAATCATCGACATAAACAAGAGCAACTAGTAACTTACCTTCATTTGTCTTTATGTATAGATTAATTCCAACCACTCCCTTTTTGAAGCTTTGTTGTTGTAAGTAGTGATGCAATCTTGCATACCAATCTATAGGAGCTCTTTTCAACCCATATAAAGCCTTTTTCAACTTACAGACTAAGTCCTTTCCTATTGTTAGATCAAAACCTTCTTGTTGCTCCATGTAGACTTCCTCCTTGAGTTCCCCATTTAGAAATGGTGATTTCACACCCATTTGATAGATTTTGAATCCTTTTGAGCAAGAAAATGCCAAGAAAATCCTGATAGCTTCCATACAGGCCATTGGTGCAAATGTCTCTTCAAAGTCAATTCCTTCAATTTGTGAATAGCCTTTACAGCCAAGTCTTGCCTTATTTCTGGTAACCTGTCCTTCCTCATTCATTTTATTTTTGAACACCCATTTGGTTCCTATTATGTTTTTTTCCTTTGGACAAGGTACCAGCTCCCATGTCTTGTTCTTCTCAATTTGGGACATTTCTTCTTCCATGGCTTTTACCCAATGAGGATCCTTACTTGCTTCTGCAAATGTTTCTGGTTCTATCATAGATAGAAGGGCAATGACTTTTATCTTGGGTGTGATTGTTATCCTTCTTCTGGTCTACGCACCTTCATCTCTATCGCCAATGATCTGCTCTTCTGGATGATTTCTTTGGACATACTTCATCTTTTAAGGGGTATTAGGTGGTTCTCTTTCCTCTTCTTCTTCTTCTTCTTCTTCTTCTTCCTCATCTATTTCTTCTTCTTCAATGAGAAAGGAATCTTCATGTTCTTCAATATCCTTTTCTAGAATATCTTCATCAACCTTTACATCAATGCTTTCCACTATTTTCTTCAGTCGATAATTGTATCACTTGTAAGCCTTGCTCCATGTAGAGTATCCAAGAAATATCCCTTCATCAACCCGAGAATCAAACTTTTCGGGTGAGCCATCATTTGTTTTTATGAAGCACTTGCTTCCAAAGATCTTGAAGTAATTCACTGAAGCAGGTCTTCCTTTCCATAGCTCATAAGGATTTTTTTCACAATTTGGTCTTAATTGAGTTCAATTCAATGCATAGGCAACTATCCCTACTGCTTCTCTCCAAAATCTAGGTTGTAAGTTTGTTGCTAATAGCATTGTTCTTGCCACGTCTTGGACTGTTCGATTTCTTCTTTCAACTACCCCATTTTGCTGAGGTGTTCTGGCAGCAGATAATTCCCTTTTAATTCCATGAATATTACAAAACTCACTAAATTCATTTGATGTGAATTCTACTCCTCGATCTGTTCTAAGGCACTTAATTTTTGAATCTTTTTCATTTTCTACAAGGGCTTTTATATTCTTAAAACACTCAAAAGTTTCAGATTTAAACTTTATAAAATATATCCATATCATTCTAGTATAATCATCAACAAATAACACAAAGTACCTTTCTCCTTGAAGTCCTTGATTTCTAGTTGGCCCACACACATCAGCATGGATGATCTCCAAGGGCTTCGATGTAGAGAGCTCCTTTGTCTTGTGGTTGGTTCTGGTTTGCTTTTCATGTTGACATGGACCATATACTCCTTGATTTGGTTTGAACAACCTTGGGATGTCTCATATAGCTTTGATCTTGCTGATATTGATTAGATTTTCGAAGCTTGTATGTCCAAGTCGCTTGTGCCACAACCAACTCTCATCTGTCTGACTCAAGTAGCATTTATTTTCTTGAATCTTGTTCAGAATGTAAATGCTATCTGATTTTCTCACCCCTTCTGCCACAAGTTCCCCTGAGGCAGAGTTCCTTATTTCATAGTCTTTGCTGCTGAAAACAACCTTATGACCTTGATCACAGATTTGGCTGACACTTAGGAGGTTGTGTTTGATTCCGTTAACTAGCAGAGCATCTTGAGCTTTTCTTTTTCCATTGATCAGAGTAACTATTCCTTTTCCTCCAATTCTTCCAGATCCACTTCCAAAGGACACATTCCCTTCCTTTTTGTTCAGTGAGACAAACTTCCTTTTGTCTCCTATCATGTGTCTGGAGCACCCACTATCCACAAACCAATGGTTTCCATTATTTTGAGCATATAGAACCAAGCTGCATTTATCCATGATGGAGTTCTTGCTACTCGTCTTTCTTCCTTTGATTGGGGAGTCTTATTCATAGTGTCCATTATTGTAGCAGAAAGACAAATTAGATCAAATTTGGTCAAGGGATCAAATGAATTGAAGGTTTTGATTTGTCCCTGCCTTTAGGGGGCATATGAGTTGATTATTCAGTCCTTTAGCTTTTTCTTTTCACTTCTGCGAGCCATACAATGTCTGGCTTGATGACCGAAGTTTTTACAGTGAAAGAAGTATTCAAGAAAGATGGTTTTGTACCTGTTGAAGTAACCATAGTTTGAGTCAATTTCCTTCCTGGGAATTACTCCTCCCTTGTTTTTTGGATTTGCAATGGGCCCTTGGTGGAGTACAGGTTTGTATTTGTTATAGTGTCCATGATTCGAGTCCACATTCTTCTTTGGAGTAATTCTCTCTTCATTCTTGGTATCTAGGATGCACTTTTGATAACATACTTTTTCATCTTTTGGATTGCAAGAAAGTGCATCGGCATAGCTTTTCGCACTATTCTCAGTGCTTAAGGATTCTCCTTTGAAACCTATTCCAGACTTGTCATGTTGAGGTTTTTGATTTTTCAGAATAGTCTCAAGTATTTGAGAGCTTTTATAGCCTTTTTTAATTTGCTCCAACTCCTTTCTTAGAGACACTATTTCGGCCTCACATTCTTCACAAGTATCTTCTTTTTCTTTAAGCTTTGCTTCCAAGAGATCTTCTCTCCTTCTTATTTCCTCGTTTTCCACTTTGAGAGAAATGATTTTGTTCCATAATTTCTCATTTTCTTCAATGGCGCTTATTAACAGTTCATCTACATTTCCTTCCATCCCTGAGTCATTGTCATCTACAAGTGCCATGAATAATGTTTCTTGGCTTTCATCATAATCACTTTCCTCATCTGATTTCTTTTTTATGACTATAAACTCATCCTCATCAGACTCATCTTGCTTGGAGAAGAAGTTTTTCTTATTGAACCCTTTCTTTTTGTGTGCCATTATTTAGAATTTCCTTCATCATCACTGTCATGTTTATGAGGACATCTTGCTGCATAATGGCCTATTTTACCACATTTAAAATAGATAAGATGATACTTGCCTTTAATCTTAGATCCTCTCTTCAACTTTCGTACAAATTGAGTCAATTCGGATTCCACATCTGACTCATCACTACAATCATTCCTTTCTTTCCCCTTCTTTGACTTTGAGGCCTTGAATGCTGCATCTTTGGAGCTTGGACCACCTTTCCTCATTTCATAAGCAATGAGAATTCCATGGATTTCATCCATTTTGAGGGTATCTAAATCCTTTGCTTCTTCTATAGCGCTTATTTTGGAGTCAAATCTGTCTAGAAGAGACCTTAGTACCTTTTGAACAATGGTACTTTCTTCAATTTTTTTTGTCCAATCCTTTCAGGGAATTTACCACTTCAGCTACTCAAAGGAGTTATACTACAATATCTTCTTCATCTTCCATCCTCAAACTTTCATATTGTGTTCTGTGAGTTTGAAGCTTTGCCTTTTTTACTTTTGAGTCTCCATTGTACAAGCCAACTAGATTCTCCCACATTTTTTTGGCAGAGGTACAGTGCATGACTTTTGTAAACTCAGAACCAGTGATTCCACTAGTGATGGAGTTCAAGGCCTTTGCATTTGTGATGTAGGCTTTCCTCTCATCTGGGTCTGTTGGAAGAGTGGAAGTCGTTTGGTAATTTTGAACAAAATTCTAGACTTCAGGTCCAAGGGACATTAAGTAGCGGGTCATTCTTTTCTTCCAGAAACCAAAGTTAGTGCCATCGAACAAAGGATTTTTTCCTAATTATTTGTGAATTCTCAGCATGGCTACGGATCCTTCTTCAAGCTGTTAGGCTAGTATGAAGAACTTGGCTTTGATACCAATCGTTGGAAATACTGAGAGGGGGGTGAATCAGTATTTTTTTTTTCTAATTGTTCTAGTGATTGCCAAAAGCATATATAGATATGTATATGTATACACAGAACATAGAAATCAACAGCTGGAATTAATGCTTTTATTAAAACTCAAGACAATGCAATGAAATAAATACAATATAAGTATATATTTGATTGTGAATAGTTGCCAAGCTCCAACTAGGACTTCAGTGAGGCTCCAACCTCCAGAGCACCAACTCTGTTTTGCAGTGGTTCTACACTTAGGAGCACCTACCCCCAATGACTTCAGTCTTGTTCAGTTCTGAGGCTCCAACCTCTTGGGCTCCAACCCAACTTTGGTATAAACGGGTATGCTAATACACTCTATTCCGCTGGGGTTCTCTCACTCTTACTCTCCTACCTATGCTGCTTCTGCTACCTCTACAACCTCTGCTGCTTCTACTGCCTCTTCTTCCTTTGCTGCTTTTGCTACCTCACACTCTGGTTCTTCACCACAACAACAACCCCAACAGTTCTCTGCTTTTATTGTTTTATACATTCCCATGCCTCTATCCATTTGTTTCTGCTTTCACCACCTCTTAGCCTTCCTCCTCGATCGCGATAGCTTCCTCTACGCTGTGCAGGTTCACTAATTTTCTGGGGATACATAAATTCATTATACTAGTCTAAACGATCCACAGAGAACACATCCTCCCGGTTTAGTGTAACAGTGCTCCTTTTGGTAATGATTGCAGCATACATAGAGTTCTTTCAATTAAATGGAGATGTTTTGTCCCAATCGCAATCATAATTTCCATGATTCACCCATTTTCTCTAACGTTCAGCCTTCTGAACCATTGGAACAACCATTGTAAGCCTTTTGGCTTAAAACACCCTGCACAACCAGACATTCCATTACACAGAGAGTATGAGAAAAAATAGTCAAACAGACTAAAAGGTGGACTTCAGAAAATATTAAAATCGCACCTATTCCTATATCGAGTCTACGCTTAAATCGCAATCAGCGATTCGTGACTCTCAAGGGTCCTTTATATATTGGACCCATGACTCCTCCGATGGCCGATGGCCAATCGTCTACCCCTCCGATGGACTGGATACATTATGGTATTAAACCATAGTTAATATGTTCGTTGGGTCCATAGCCTATTGTAGTCGGTGCTTCCAATGTGGCAAGGTTTTACGACTTGTGATATGCGACGGATGCGATCATAGATTAAGTCATACTTGTAATGTGTGGCGGGTCTGCATGGATATGCATCACAGTCGGGAGTTGCCCCTGGCGGAGGTCCAATGCAATATTGCTATCGACGATCGCAATGGATCGCTTGACATATTGTAGCTCCCACTTCCGAAGTGTCGATGTGATACTCGCTATCAGAGATCGAAAGTCGCACAAGGCTAGGGCTCGATGTTAACGTAGACCCCTCACAATGATGCGATGTGCCGAACCCGATACAACTCAACACTCCATGTATAGAGTTTCAAGTCCGCAATCCGCCTCCGATAATGTATTTGCCCTAGAGCCAAGTCTTCCACCTCTGATAGTGTTAAGTCTATGTATATGGGCTTTCTGTCCACCGATAGTGTATGGGCCCGATAGTATAAATCTATATGTATGTATATTATATATATATATATATATATATATATATACATAGATATATATATATATATATATATATATATAAATAGATATATATATATATATATTATATATATATATATATATATATATACATAGATATATATATATATATATATATATATTATATATATATATATGGAGCTATCAGGCCACAAAAGAATTATATGCATGAAGATACAGGTGGAGGAGAATATATCATACATATGTGTTTTTACACTATTGGAGGCATAGAACCTTATATATATATATATATATATATATATAAGGTTCTATACCTCCAATAGTGTAAAAACACATATGTATGATATATGCTCCTCCACCTGTATCTTCATGCATATAATTCTTTTGTGGCCCGATAGCTCCCGATAATATAAATGCACCCATTGTTCCTCTATGGCTCTGACTGCTTCCTTATAGCTCTTCTTGTTCCTCTGTTGTTGCGATGGTTGTCTACATCCTCTGTTCTACTCCTCTTGGCTCCTTTTACTCCTCGAATATTGCCATATTGACATCAATGACAATCTGTGTCCAACAGACGCAACACAGGTAGCCTTAGAACGTAGCAAGAAAGTGTCTTAAAGGTACAGGAATGGACAATGTGTTTGCTGTAGGTGTTTTTGTGATAAAGGAAGACTGAAGGGCTGAAGAGGAGGTTGTGTATCTTGCTAGAAGGTTGAGGATAGAGGGAGTTGTTTGAGAGCTCATAAAGGATGGAACGGTCCTCCAGAAAGGCTGCCTCATACCTATTCTAAGCATTGTATAATGCTGCTGTAATAAGAGATGGACAATACCATTGTCAAATGTTATAAGTATTGCATTGAGGATCAGTGAGCTAAGCAAGGAGCAGAGTGGTGGTGTAATCATCTTGGAGAACCAGTTGAAGAATGAAGACTGAGGAGCTACACATCTAGATGTAGAAGTTATATGCAGCATGACAATTAGTGGACAGTATGCACAGCAACATGTAATGATTGTAGCATAGTGATGACAATATGTACGGCAGCAAGTATAGGTACAATTGTTGCATAGTGGAAGCAGTGTATACAACAGCATGTATGGGTACAACCATGACTGGTTACAAGTCCGTGACAAGAGCAGCGCTGTGAATGGGTGCAGCATGATGATGAGATGCAACACGATGGTGAATTAGTTGAAACAACTTGTCTTCAAATGATCTCATGTATCATCTTCTTAGAGATGATCTATGCTCTTATCTAGATAAGTCAAAGTGTTGACTTCTGTTGTAAATGTACTCTCTCTCTCTCTCTCTCTCTCTCTCTCTCTCTCTCTCTCTCTCCACTAAACAATTGAAGAACATATAAGAAGAATATATCAAGGGTTTCCCCACATTGGGGTTTGTCCTTGGCTAGCACCACATCTTGTGTCCTCTTGTCTTGGCTTGTCTTCTGTGATTTATATTTATGTTCTATATGCAGTTTACTCTAATGTTGATGTGATTACTAATCTAGAAAGATATGTGAAAATTGAAATAAATTTCTCTAATCATAGAATATACCTAAAATTAACATGGTATCAAAGCTAAGGTGAAGACAAAGCCCAAGCAAGAGTGAAAGAGCAATCGCCAAAGACGGTTGGAAAAGGACAAAAGGATTAGTGGATTCCTTATCCCTCTTCAAATTCACCAAGGGTGAAATTGAAGCAGAGAATATTATCAGAATAGCGCAGTGGAAGCTTAGGATGGCCTACCTAAATATCACTTCATTGTTAAGTCCATATCTAAGGGTGGAAGGAAACGCAGATGCCTTGGTTGCAATAAGTTCAGCCATTATGCGAAGGAGTGTCCGAATGGCTGGGACACATCACTTGATGATGATAACAATCATTCCAGGGAAATCTTCAATGGTCAGAGGAATGACAGGTAATGCAAGTCATCAAGGAAACAACTGACTCTTCAGAGAAGGAAAGGAACCCCAGGTATGAAGAATTAAATGTTGTTTCTGATAATATAAAGAAGTGCTATCTTGTATTAGCCCTCTCCTTCAGATTCTTTTGGAATCTGGCTTATCGATTATAGTGCTTCAAGGTACTTCATCAGATAGAAGGGTGCTCTGCCTAATTTGGTAGAGATGGAAACAATCATGGGAATATACTTGGAGTCAATGCCACCTATCCCAGAAAGGGTGCAGGGAATGTTACCCCACAATTGAATTGTTGGGTTGTGTTATATTCTTTCCACATAGTTAATAGGGGTTTGAGGGGTACCCGTAACACCACTTTATGGTGTCCGGGGCAGCACCCCGGAAAATTTTGGTTTTGGACCCTATGTTAGGTTGGGCAGACCCACCTATGGTTTTGTGCATGATTTTTGCACATGTTTTTTGGACGCGATGGTTTTCGGTCCATGGTATTGGACGCGATGGTT
>APFE030587225.1:18444-31244 GCA_000404065.3 Pinus taeda | reverse complement strand
TAAGTTCACAGTAATCATTGAGCTACTTGGATTAGTCTTCTTATTCCCAAATCTAGATTGTTGGACCTCCTTTTTAGCAAAGAACAGTAAATTTATGCTATTTTTTAGAGCATGCTAACAAGCTTCAATCGAGTTGGTTCCACTTGAATTAGATCAAAAACACATTCCAGTTCATAAAAAAAATTACCCCATTGCATTTTCGCTTGATTTGGTTAGGCATTTTTTAGATTTACTAGCTCACTAGTTCTCGAATTTCTAGATTTTCGACTAGTAATGTTTTTTAATTTTTTTTGCATGGGTTAACAGAGGTATTTTTGAGTGATTCCAGTTGCAATTGGGACCTAAGACATCCCAATTAATAAAAAATATTGTCCCATCCAATTTGGAGTTGATTTTCTTGACCATTAAACCCTCACCAATTTCATCATTTTACAAGCAAACTTCTCCAAGCTTTTTGAGCAAATCTATCCATCTCCCAACATTGGTTTTGAGTTCTAAACTGGTCCTAGGCACTCCCTTGCCTCATTCCATCCATAAAACACCTTCCATAAGTTTTCCATGACCTTCAACATCCATCCTTTTTCTCTCGGCTACATCATGTAGGTTTTTGTGGGATCCTGTAGGTTTTTAGTACATCATGTAGGTTTTCCTGTAGTGGCCTGTTTTGAGGCAAAATTGAGGGAAGAACTCTAGGAAGCCATAGAAGGTCACTAAGGGTCTCCCAAGCCTTCCAACCAACCACCATAATCTCCAAGCCAACTGCCACATCACCAAAAGATATTAGATTTCACACATGTTTTTCCATAAAAACAATAAAAGGATAAAAATTGATTTATTTCAGTCCTTTACATGCACAATAGTGATGTTTTATGTTTTGAATAGGCATTCTTAGCACATTAGGATTGCATAAATGTTAACTTAGAATTATTTTGAAAAAAATCATCTTAGCAGTTACTTAGAAACTGGTGTGTTTTATCATTTGATTTCAGTCTCTTTCCTAGTACTTCTTTTCTTCAAATAGGTTAAGGTTGTTACAAAATTATATATTACAGAGCAATGGAACACATAAAATATTGCAGAAATATAAACACAGAAAATAGATAAAGCAAGAGACACAGATATGCGTGGTTCACCTAGTTTGGGATATGTCCACGGAGAAATAACCAATCCTTTTAGTATATTATCAAGCAAACTGAAGAGATACAACCTATAGCAGATCCGCTGTAACACCCTCTTCACTCTCAATCTCCTCTCTTTTCCTCACTCAGCATACAAATATACCTAGACGTAATACAATTCCCTCATATATAGCAAGGGGTTGCCTTCTAGGGAAAAAAACCCTAAATTAAACATAACTTCTACCTTCAGATCTCTGCCTAATGAATGGTTCAGATTGACTACGGAATTACAACATTTTACAAGGCAATCTTACATCTATTCTTAGCTTCGGGGGTGCTACCCCTAAAAGCCCCTACCAAGGGGGGCTCCCAAACGGTCGCAGCCACCCCCCCTAGACCCTCTCTGTAGAGAATATTTTATGGGCGAACTGGGGTCCAATGTGGTGATACCTTTGAATACAGAAGATAATCAGGCTCCACACCCAACAATCTCCCACTTGGAGACTGATTATAGAAACTCCTCTACTGCTTCATTTGCTAGACAATGACTCCACTTTGGACCTGGTTTTTTCTCATCCTCTTCATCACACTTGAAGACCAATAGAAACTGAGCAGATTCTCAGTTTCTCCCTAGTTACAACTTTTGTTAACATATCTGCAGGATTCTAGCTAGTGTGTATCTTTTCCATCTTCAACTGTCCATCTTCCAACACTGACCGTATGAAATGGTACTTGAGCTATATATGTTTAGTATTGGAATGAAATGCAGAGTTCTTTGCAAGATGTATGCCACTCTGGCTGTCACTATATAACCTACCCAACTCCTGCTTCTTACCCAATTCATCCAGAAACCTTTGTAACCAAATCATTTCTTTACTAGCCTCTGTAGTAGCAACATACTCTGCTTTTGTTGTTAAGAGGGCAGCAACACTTTTCAGTTTTGAAACCCAACTAACAGTTGTTCTGCCTACAGTAAATACATATCCTGTAGTTCTCCTCCTGTTATCTCTGTCCCCTGCCATATCTACTTCAACATATGTCTATAGAGAAATGTTTGAACAACCAAAGCATAATGCTTGATTTGTGGTACCTCTCAAATACCTGAGAATCCACTTCACCACCATCCAATGTTCTTTTCCTCGATTGTTCATGTACCTACTTAAAACTCGCACTGCATGTGCAATATTAGGCCTTGTGCAGACCATTGCATACATTAAGCTTCCAACTGCTGATGCATTGGAACTTTAGACATATCAGCCATTTCTTCCCGAGTCTTGGGATATGCCTCCTTACTTAATTTGAAATGGCTAGCCAAAGGTATACCAACTAGTTTTGCATTTTGCATATTAAACCTTTTCAACACCTTTTCTATGTACTAACTTTGAGACAATGTTAATTTGCAATTCTTCCTATCTCTAGTTATTCTCATACCAAGGATTTGTTTTGCAGCACCCAAATCCTTCATTGAAAATGATTTTGCCAATTTCCTTTTGAGAACATTTATTTCTTGCATGTTAGAACCTATAGCAAGCATGTCATCTACATACAATAACAATATAATATAGCTGCCATCATTTTGCCTTTTGAGATAAACACAATGATCAGAGTGACATCTAGTATAACCTTGTTTAGACATAAACCTGTCAAATTTTAGATACCATTGCCTTGGAGCCTATTTTAAGCCATACAAGCTCTTCTTCAACCTACACACTAGTTTCTCCTTCACTTTTACCTCATATCCTTGTGGCTGCTGCATATATATCTCTTCCTCCAAATCCCCATGGAGAAAGGTTGTCTTTACATCTAATTGCTCAAGATACAAATCTTCAGCTACTACTAGACTTAGAATAGTTTTGATTGAAGTCATTTTTACAATAGGAGAAAATATCTCATCAAAGTCTATACCCTTTTTATGTGCAAACCCTTTCACCACAAGTCTAGCTTTATACCTTTTTCTACCTTTCGCTATTACCAGGGATCCTTTAGTGACCTTCCAAGTTTTATCTGTGAAAGTAGTTACACAACCTTCATCTCCCAACTGCCCTGTTGAAATCAGATTTTTCTTCAGATATGGAACATGCCTTACCTCCTTCAATAACCATTGATTTCCATTCTGCTGTCTTATGAAAACTGTACCCATTTCAACGATTTTACAGGGTTTATCATCATCCAATGGAACCTTTCCAAAATCTCCTTGAAAATAATCATGAAAATGTTTCTTATCAGGTGTGGCATGGAATGAGGCCCTTGAATCTACCACGCAGGCATCAATAATATTTTATAGTGAAAGAATCAAAGCATCTTGCAACACATCACCTGTTACATTTGCTTCATGATTAGTTTGTTGCTGCGTGTCTCCTTCTTTTCCCTTCCGAGAATTGCAGTATTTCTTCAGGTGTCCTTACTTCACACATATCCAGTACACTATCCCCGATTTGGACTTGGATCTGGCTTTTCTTGACTTACTACGATATCCTGGGCTCTTTCCTCTTTCCATTTTTATTCCCCTAGTCTTTGCAGTCAAAGCATTACCTGATGTCTCACCGGAGCTTTTCCATCGAATTTCCTCGCTAAGGATTGTACCGACAACATCATCAAACTTTAAAGTACTAGATCCAGAGATAGAGTTACTAATGGCCATAACTAAACCATTCCAACTTTCTGGCAATGAGAACAGAAATAACAGAGCCCTAGCTTCATCATCAAAATTTACCCCTACAAAACTTAACTAACTTGTAACTGTATTAAAATCATTTAAACGGTCTGTAATAGATCCACCTTTTGACATCCTCATATTAAATAAACGCTTCATAAGAAATACCTTATTTGAGGCCGAGGGTTTTTCATATAGTTTAGCCAATGCCGACATTAAACCCTCTGTTTTCGTTTCCTTTGAAATATTAAATTCTACCAATGTCGCTAGGCATAGCCGTTTTGTTCCAAGTGCTTTTCTGTCGAGAATATCCCATTCTGTGTTTGTCATACTCATCGGCTTCTTTGGTTTTCCGCTCAGTGGTAGGTGCAGATCTATTTGATACAGATAATCTTCCATCTGCATCTTCCATAGCTGGTAGTTTTGGCCGTTGAATTTTTTGACCCTAAACCTACCATCTTCTACCATTGCTCCCACTCGAACCAGGAACCCTTCTCTCCTATGAGTTTATCAGCCAAATAGACCTTCAACTCTCATACCAATTGTTAGAAAATTATATATTACAAAGAAATGGAACACATAAAATATTGCAAAAATATAAAAATAGAAAACATATAAAACAAGAGAGAGACAGATATACGTGGTTCACCCAGTTTAGGCTACGTCCACGGAGAAATAGTCAGTCCTTCCTTTATTATATTATCCAGCAAACTGAAGAGATACAACCTACAACAAATCTACTGTAACACCCTCTTCACTCTCAATCTCCTCTCTCTTCCTCACTCATCATACAGATATACCTAGATGCAATAAAATTCCCTCATATATAGCGAAGGGTTGCCTTCTAGGGAAAAACCCCTAAATTAAACATAACTTCTACTGTTATATCTCCACCTAATGAACGGCCCAGATTGAATACGAAATTACAACATTTTACAAGGAAATTTTACATCTATTCTTAGCTTCGGGGGCGCTACCCCCGCAACCCCCCGCCAGGGGGGGCTCCCAAAAGGTTGCAACTGCCCCCTGTACCCCCCTGCAGCGAATATTTTATGGGCGGCATTGCTGCCCCATTTCAAATTGGGGTCCAATGCGGCAATACCTTTGAATACAGAAGATAATCAAGCTCCACACCCAACAAATGTTCCATTTCAAAAAATTCATTTTCTGCAATTAGTTTAAGATTTGACTTCAGTACATGCACTCCATTACATCATGACAACAAAGGAATGGCGCATTATGTCCTTCACATATAGTGTCGATACCTCTTAAGTTTGTACAAACCCTATTTTGATAATGAAATTCGGTAGCCTCGGGAGTTGCAGCATTCTTGTTGCAATACTGAGGCTCATCACCAGTCACCTACATCAAAACTTATTTCGCTGCAATGTTGATCTTCCTATTGTTTCATTACATTCTGCGCCAAAGTGAGGTTATCCTTTAAGAGTTGGTCAATTTTTTTTTGATGCTCAATGTGATCTTCCACTGCTTGAACCTTAGAATTTTCTCTTAAATATGATGTGATGGAAGGTCAATGATATCCATAAAGTGCCATAAATGGGGTCATTTTTTCTACAGTATGGATGGAAGTGTTATAACACCATTCAACCAGAGGTAACCATTTAATCCATTGCCTCTGTTTATTAGATACAAAGCACGAAAGATATTCTTCCAAACAGTTATACACTATCTCATTTAGTTCATCAGATTGAGGATGATAAGTTGAGTTATGAGCTAACTGAGTACCTAGACAAGAAAATAATTATGTCCAAACATTTCCAGTGAAAATATGATCTCTGTCACTTACAATAATCTTTGGGTTTCCATGTAGCTTTTGAATTGCTTCCATAAATGTAGTAGCACCTATACTGGCTTCAAATGGATGAGATAATGCACAAAAGTGTGCATACTTGGTAAGTCTATCAACTACCACCATGATGACACTCTTTCCTTTGGACTTTGGTAAACCAATGATAAAATCCATTGAAACCTCCTCCCAATGTTGACTTGGAATGAATAAAGGTTGTAATAGACTTGGGGTCTTAATTGTCTCAAATTTATTTTACTGGAAAGCCAAACATTCCACCACAAACTTTTGAATATCAGAATTAAGGCCATCCCAAAATGATTCCTTCTTAACAATGTGATAAGTTTTTAAATATCGTGAATACCCTCCTAAGGGAGAGGTGTGCAATTCTAGAATAATATTTTGTTTGAGTTTGGAATTCTCACAGAGGTATAAGTGATCTTTGTACCATAATGAATCATTTTTCTAGCTAAATGTATCAGATGTACTAGGATCTTGCCACAACTTTTCAATGAGTTCCCACACTTCTTCGTCATTCTTCCATTCATATCTTGATTCGTTTATCCAATTTGGTTGGATAATAGAAATGGCACAAAGAAATGCTTCCACATCCTCGTCCTTTCTTAAGAGCACATCTGCACCAACATTTTTCTTCCATTTTTTGTAGATGATTTCAAAGTCATAACCCAACATCTTTGTGACCCATTTTTGTTACTCTTCTAAAGATAAGCTTTGTTCTAGATAGTATTTGAGACTATCATGATCTGTTTTTACCTTGAAGTGTCTTCCCATTAGTTAAGGTATCCATTTCTTAAGTGCATGTAGTATTGAGAACATTTCCTTCTCATAAATAGCTTTGTGTAAATACTTTCCTTTGATTGGACAACTTTCAAAAGAATCAGGTCTTTCTTCTTAGGTTAAAACAACACCAATTCCATTTCCTGAGGCATCATATTCCCAAATAAATATTTTTGTGAATTTTGGTGTAGCTAAGACTGATGCTTGACACATTACCTCTTTTAGATGTTCAAAGACTTTTGTTGCTTCTTGAGTCCAAGAAAATGTATCTTTTTTCAATAATGTTGCTAGCGTTGCTGCTATTCTCCCATAATTCTTAACAAACTTGTGATAATACCCTATCAACCCGAGAAATCCTCGCAGATGCTTTATGGATCTAGGTATTTTCCATTCCTTGATGGCTTTAATTCTTCTAGGGTCTATCTTAACACCTTCATGAGATACAATATAGCCCAAATATTCCACCTCTTGTAATCCAAAGGAGTATTTGGAGGTTTTTGCATATGATTGTTTCTCCTCCACTAGTTTGAGCACTTCATCAACATGTTGAACATGATCCTTCCAAGACTTGATGTGGATTAGTATATCATCAAAAGGTACTAACACAAATTTTCTAAGGAAGGGTTTCAAAATGGAATTTATCAAACCTTGAAAGGTAGAAGGTGCATTGGTAAGTCCAAAAGGCATGACAAAAATTCATAATGACCCTCATGCATGCTAAAAAAATTTTTAGGAAGGTCTTCAACCTTCATTCTAATTTGATGATATCCTGAACGCAGGTCCAACTTGGTGAAGTAAATTTCTCCATGCAATTCATCCAATAATTCATCAATGATAGGAATGGGAAATCTATCTTTAATAGTGAGATTTTTGAGCTCCTATAATATGGACACATGCACCATGATCGATCCTTCTTGTGAGTCAATACTATTAGAGCAAAGAAAGAGCTTTGACTAGGTTGAATTATACTAGCCTCCAACATTTCTACAACCATACGCTCAATTTCACTCTTTTGGGCACATCAATATCTGTAAGGCCTGATGTTTGGAGGAACACTTCCTAGAATGAAATGAATGGCATGATCATAATCACGAATAGGTGTGAAGCCTTTGAGAGTCTCAAATACCTTGGAATAATTGACCAAGAATCTATGGAGATCTGGAAAAATAGACGATTTCGATGTGGAAACCTTTAGCGAACATAATTGTGCAATTGCACCTCATTGTTCTTTCTTTAGAAGCTTTGTCATGCCATTAGGGTTGATTATCTTTCCTAGTTTTCTTGTGATACCCCTTAATTCAACCTCCTTTCCATTCAAAAAAAATTTCAAGAAAACTTCTTAAAAATTAAAAGCTATCGTACCCGAAGATTGTAGCCATTAGACTCCTAGTATAACATCAGCACCACCCATTGGAATGGAAAGCATTCAACTATTCAACACATATTATCCCATGGATAACTTGATATTATGGCACTTCCCAGAGAAATTTATGGTTCCTCCATTTGGAATCATCGCTTGAAACTGTGGTGCTCGATGTAGGAAGAAATTCAAATTCCTTGGCTATCTTACAATGAATAAAATTATGGTTACTACCTGAATCAGTCAACATTGTTACATCTTTCTTCTTGATGTGTCCTTCTATCTTGATAGTTTGAGGACTAGTAATTCGAGCCAATGCATTACAAGATATGTTTGAGTTCATTTCTTCTTTCTCTAGGGTTTTTTCTTGGTGTGTACCTTCTTCTTTTGATGTTTCTTGTTCCTATTCTTCCTCCTCTTCACAATCTATGTAAAATAATTTATTCTTATAAAAGTTATGACCTTTAGTGTATTTTCTATCACAACTGTAACAAATCCATTTTTCTCTTTTTTCTTCCAATTGTTGTGGTTTCAACCTTGTAGGTTGTGGAAGGATAGGGGCAGTAACACTTCCATCTTTTATAGTTGTGAGTGGTGGGCTTCCTTGTTTCCATAATTTTTCTTTCAATTTTTCTTGCCAACCTAAATGCATTCTACAATGAATCAAGTTCCCAAAGGCGAATCTGATGTTGGATGCTATACTTTAAAGTCCCCATGAACACATCAATCCTATGCTCCTCTGGAATATATTTTACCCTTATATTCAATTTTTCAAATTCCTCAATGTGCTGCACCATAGAATCATTTTGTTTGAGATTTATCAATTGGCTAAAAAAAGTGTTTCTTTTTGTATCCTTCTAATGTGTTATCGTTTCTTCCATAAAAATTTTCCAAGTGACAATTTGGTTACAAGAGCAAAGCCATTGATACCATACAAACTGATTGGGTTCCAAATATAAAGTTGCAATGCGTACCTTTTGGGTGTTTTGTACATTATGGAGATCGAAATATTGGTCCATCTGTAGTATCCATGTTATGTGATCCTTTCCATCAAAATTCCTCATATCGATATATGGAACATGGTGGGTCTTAAATCCAATGTTAGAGTCTATGAAATCATGTCTAACATTTATTTTGTTCTCATCATGAGTTTCCTTTACTACCCTTTTGCCATTAGTAAGCATTTTTTGTAGCAAATTTGTCAAATCCATATTCAAATCTTTGATGTTGCCTTTAAGTGTTGCTTATATACCATCCATCTTAGTGTCCATGCCATTCTCTAAACCATCCATCTTGGCTTCAGTTACTCTTTTAGAGAGAAATGTGTTGCACTTGGTCTTGTAATTTTGATATATCACGTTGCATTTCTTCCTCTTCTTCATGTGTCATAGTAGAGATTTCAGGTTGCTTACTAGGTGTTTCCATTTTCTTTCTTCATATCATGAATGAATGATAATTATTCCTCATAATGCCCTTTGAATCACTTCAAACTACTTTATCAAACAATGCTTATGAAAATTAAAAAAAAAATACGGACTTTTTTTTCCTCTTTGTATGAGCTTGATCTTGAAACACCTATAGCTTTGTAATTTTGGATCTTGAAGTTATGAAATTTTAGTCTATGATACTCTCTGATTCCTCTTTCCAACACCACAAGTCTGATCACGATTGGATTCTCCAAGAAAGAGTTATGCCCAATCTCTCATGATGACCTAATTATACTTTCATTTAGTAGAGAAAACTTGTACGACATGCCACGTGTCACTTTTTCGACCCTAAAATGTAAAAGTGATACCCAAGGAACTATAGTCTATCCTCTTTCTCTAAATATTTACGAAATTTGAATCTAATGCTTAGAGATAAGGTTATGATGATCTTTCCAAGGTGATATGTTTGAGATCGAACTCAGGAGCCTGCAAAAACCCTAACTTCCTCAGTTCATATCTCCAAATATATAGTGAGACAAGATCTGATATGTGGTCACAAGGTTCATAACGACTTTTCCTCAAATGGGTTTTAATTTCGGCTTCTGAAACTCGTAGAAAAAAAGGTATAGCGAAAATTCCACGATGACCTATTTCAGGCAGTGAAACCCTAAAATCCAAACCTCTGATACCAATTTTTATGCCATCAGTTTACAAACTAGAAGAAATAGATAGATCAATGACTAAACACGTAGAATATTCAAGGGGGAAACCTCCTTTAAATTACACAAATGAACAATTATTCAATGATACAAATTACAAGACATCCTTTCTATATATAGGAGTCTAAGGGGTCATAATATAATCAGAGCCTACATAACAATAATAATGTAAGGGCACAACAATAACAATTGTGGGATTCTATGGGGCACAATAATAACAGTATGGGGACAACATGGGAAAAAGAATAATAATAAGGGGCTACAATGACATTAGTAATAAGGGAATACATTAGTATTATAGGGACCTAACTATAGGAGGTCTCTCAACCACCCATCATGATCCGTCCCCCTAATGTCGAGATTATAGCTAGTATTGCTCCTATTCTCTACCTATCTTCATCCATGAGTTCGATGTATTGGGACTCCCTCGATGTCTCCTATTTTGATTATGTTGAACATCCTTCGATGGACACTTCAGTCTCAAGATCGGTAGATGTCACATCTACTAGTCATCCATCTCCTAGCATTGACGATGTGTATGTGAATCTTGTCTCTCATGAAGATGTCTCAAGAAGTTCCTATTCATCATGTGGTCTCTCTTTCTCTAGTCCCCTTATCTTCCATTCTAATGGAGACATTACGGAATCCATGGCCATCCCTCATTATCATTAGGATGATATGCAGCAACGTGTGTACTTCCTTCTAGAGCAAACCCACGAACAATATGTTGTGGAGTCCAAAGACTTCATTCATGGTGAGGTCGATTGGTTCCAAAATCCCTTACTTTGAACCCATGAATTTGATCCACATCCACCTTCTAGCCATTACATTTCCACACAATGTATGATCCACTTTTGAAAGTCCATGAGAAGAAATTCTCTCCAACCCTCTTAGTGCATTCTAGTAGTCCTGACTCTAGTATTGTTATTCTTCGCCATTTAGAAGAACCTATAGAGTTCCACATCACTTTAGATAACTCTAAGGATGATCCACTTAATCATTTCTCCATCTCCTATAAATAACCCAATCCCTTAGATGTTGCTGTTGTTCAACCCTAGTATTTTCTTGGCGAGCATTAGTTCATTATATCTAAAGCCACTCTTTGGTATAGTGACACCACATAAACGAACCTAGAAATTTAGTCCATTTGATTCATAGATGCAGTACCAAATGAGAATTGCTATCCACCATTTCCTTCCTCTTACTGCATGCTTCATGCATTCTTCCCACAAGAAGACATCCATAAGATAAATAAATGGTGAACAACATCCTAAAAATTTGTTTGAAGTCCACTACTCTAAATACATCCAGTATGTCCATAGCATGCTACATCTATCCATACAAAACTTAGGGGCACATATGCCCCTACATATCCTCATCATCGTCTAGAGGATCTTGTGCTACTAGGGTTGATTCTTGAATCCCTTATTTGAGCACTTGGAATAGCATGGTGCTCCACAAATTCCTCTTGCTATGGGACATTATTCCCACCTTTGTATACGTGATAAGTCCCTACATCATCATATGTAGAGGGGAAATGTCACATGCTTGGTTGCATGATTTCCCTCCCTAGCCACATTCTCACTTCACTAACATAAGTCTCGACCTAGAGCCTAATGATATAGGTATGGTTGATTATCCTTGCCTTCCTTGGATAGTTTTTCTTACCGGCATCTCCAATGAGCCATATTCACGTCGCATATCGTAGATGCTTGAAACCATATATCAAAACATTCTATTCTTTATGATGCCAGAATTACCACTGAGTACCCATGCTTGACATGGTGGGCATGGATGATCCTATACCTTTTCTAGTAGTTCTTTCTTGTGTTTGTGTCTTACCTTGATTCTCCACTGGGAACCATCCTTCCCAGAAGCATTAAGGAAATTTTCTAGATAAGTAAGGCCACCTACCTGAAAGTATAGGATCCAAATTTCGATGCTCAATTTATCCGGTACGATCACCACACAATTTAGGGCCTTCTCCTTTCAAAATTCTTCGACAACTCAATATGAAAATGAAATGGATTTGGGGGGGCAATCCATTTTATGGGAAAAACCGAAGGTTTTTGTCACCCTTTACGACCAAACCGTAGGTCTGCTTGACAAACTATCAAGACTATTGGAAAAATATCACCGACTTCGATAATGGGTTTCTGTTTATGTTTGGTAATTTGAAAATTCACTAGGAAGCCATCTTTTTTTCATGAGATCTCACTTTGCTTCCTATTAAAATCGAATTTCTTCATTTGAGCCACCCATACTTTGGTACCACTTTAAATTTGCATTGGTTGACTTACATGTCGATTTTATTCATAAGTAACCACCATTTACTCATGTTTTTATGGTCCCCTCTGGGCCTTCCCCATGTGACAACATCATTGAGTCACCCTTATTCAGAGCATCCAAGATGATTCATCCTTGTATCTATGGAGTCTGTTCTAAGCCCCCTTGAATCCAATTTCAATATTCCATACGTTTTTGTGTCACTTCCATCCCATTGTATTCATATTTTTCCTCCAACTATACTGCTCCATCTTTGAAAATCCCTTGTTTGAGTAATTGACCATCCCCTCTCGAATCAAGTTAGTCACTGTTATAGAAATATTTGGGCAATGTAACCCCAACCACATATGTCCATAAACCAAGGGCTTCTAAGTCCCTAAAAGTGTTGTTTCATACCATAAAGGAGCAAGGTTAGCTGACTACATCATCTCCCAGAAGTTCTCCTTGAAAAACTTCTCAGAACTGGTCAAAACTAGACCATCTCACCTACTCCATGGTCAAAGTGCGATGCATCTCACCTAATGCACACAGGGGGTGCGATGCATACTAAAAATCCCTTCTATGGGGTGCGATGGGTGAGAGTAGACAAATGGCAGAGATAGTTTGCAAGGTGGATGATCATGGAATCTTCC
>APFE030587225.1:0-10645 GCA_000404065.3 Pinus taeda | reverse complement strand
ACATGTGTCGAGATTATAGGGAGATCAACAAGCTCACTATTAAATATAAATTTCCCATTTGTGTCATTGATGAATCATTGTATGAATTACATGGAGAAATTTACTTCGCCAAGTTGGATCTTCATTCAGGATATTATCAAATTAGAATGAAAACTGAAGACACTCTAAAAATAACATTTAGAACTCGTGAGAGTCATTGTGATTTTTTGGTCAGGCCTTTTGGCCTTACCAATGCACCTTCTACATTTCAAGGTTTGATGAATTCCATTTTCAAACCCTTCCTTAGATAATTTACATTAGTATTTTTCGATGATAAACTAATCTACAACAAGTCTTGAAAGGATCATTTTTAACATGTTGATAGGGTGCTCAAACTATTGGAGGAGAAATAATTATATGCAGAAACCTCCAAATGTTTCTTTGGAGTGCAGGAGGTGGAATATCTAGGTCATATTGTATCTCATGAGGGTGTTAAGGTAGATCATAACAAAATTAAATCCATTAAGGAATGGAAAATCCTCACAACGATAAATCATCTATGAGGATTTCTCATGTTTACAGGGTATTATTGCAAGTTTGTTAAGAAATATAGGAGAATAGAAGGACCTATAACAACATTATTGAACAAAGATGTATTTTATTGGGCTCCATAAGAAACTAAGGCCTTTGAACATCTTAAAGAGGAAATGTGTTGTTTTAATGCAAGAAGGAAGACCCATTGCATTTGAAAGTCATCCAATAAAAAGAAAGTATTTACACAACCCTATTTATGAGAAGGAAATGTTGGAAATAATACATGCACTAAAGAAATGGTGAACTTACCTAATGGGGAGACACTTCAAGGTAAAAAAAATCATGGAAGTCTTAAATACTTTTTTAAACAATTATTATCTTCAGAATATCAACAAAAATGGGTCGCAAAAATTTTGGGTTATGACTTTGAAATAATCTACAAAAAGGGAAGAAAAATGTTGTTGCAGATGCACCCTCAAGAAAGGATGAGGACATGGAAGAATTTCTTTGTTCCAATTCTATTATCCAACCCTATTAGATAACCAAAGCAAGGGATATATGGAATAATGACAAAAAAGTGTGAACCCTCATTCAAAAGTTGCACCACGATCCCAGTACAACTGGTACGTTTAGTTGGAAAAATGATTCATTATGGTACAAAGATCACTTATATATTTGTAATAATTCCAAACTAAAACAAAATATTCTTTTGTAATTGCATACCTCTCTCGTAGGAGGGAACTCAAGATTTTTAAAAAATTACCACAGGGTCAAGAAGGAATTTTTTTGGGATGGCCTTAAATTTGATATTCACAAGTTTGTGGCAGAATGTTTAGTTTTCCAAAAAAATAAAGTTTAGACAATTAAGACCCAGAGTTGGTTACAACCTTTATCCATTTCAAGTCAATGTTGGGAGGAGGTTTCAATGGATTTTGTCACAGGTTTACCCAAGTTTGAAGGAAAGAGTGTCATCATGGTGGTAGTTTATAGACTTACCAATTATGCACACTTTTGTGCACTATATCATCCATTTAAAGTCAATATAGTTGCTACTGCATTTACGGAAACAATTCAAAAGATACATGGAAACGCAAAAATAATTGTAAGTGACAGAGATCCCATTTTCACTGGAAATGCTTGGACATATATTTTTTTTTTTGCCTAGGTACTCAATTAGCTCATAGATCATCTTATGATCCTCAATCTAATGGGAAAATTGAGATAGTGAAAAAATGTGTGGAAGGATATCCTCGCTGCTTTTCATCTGATAAGAAAACACAATGGGTCAAGTGGTTACCTATATCTAAATGGTGGTATAACACTTCCGTCCATATTGTAGCAAAAATGACCCCATTTATGGCACTTTATGGATATCATCCACAGTCCATCACATAATATTTAAGAGAAAATTCTAAGGTTCAAGTAGTGGAAGTTCACATCAAGCATCAACAACAAGTTCTACAACTCTTAAAGGATAACCTCACTTTGGCGCGGAATCGAATGAAACAACAGGTAGATCAACATTGGAGTGAAATAAGTTTTGATGTAGTCAACTAGGTATTTTTATGGCTAAAACCATACAAAAAAATGTCCCTCAAGCAAGCTAAGAAAGATAATAAATTATCACCAAGTACTATGGTCCTTACAAGGTGTTGCAAAAGATTGGTACTATGGCATACAAATTGGAGCTTCCTGAATATTCCCGAGTGCACTTAGTTTTCCATGTTTCATGCTTAAAGAAGGTTATAGTTGACAAGCTCCCAGTTCAAACAATATTGCCAGAACTTGACGAGGAACAAAAAATCATATTGGAACCTGAAGCAATTATGGAAACAAGAACTTGAAAGCTATGAATTCGATCAATTTCAAAGTATCTCATCAAGTAGAAGAACTTACCGACTAAAGATTCCACATGGGACGATGAGAATTTTATACAAAAGCATCCAGAACTACTCAAGCATTGAGGAAACCACTTTTTTGAATGAAAGGGGCATCTTAGGTCTTTATAATGCTAATGTATCCCCTTATTGTTATTGCTAGTGTAGCCTGCTTATTGTTATTATTGTGCCCATGTAGTCCCCATATTGTTTTTATTGTGCCCCATAGGATCCCACTATTGTTATTGTTGTGCACTTACATTATTATTGTTATGTAGGCTCTTATCATATTGTGACCCCTTAGACTCCTATGTATAGAGAGGAAGTTTTGTCATTTGAATCATCCAGGAATTGTCCTTTCATGTGATGTAAAGGAGGTTTCCCACTATAACAGGTTATTTTTAAAGTCGTTGATCTATATTTTATTCTTTTTTATGAGCTGGTTGCATAACACAAATCTTCTCAACAAACATCTTCTCCTAATTGCGATAAAGGACCAAAATGACATTGCAATTATTGTGGGAAACATTCTTGTCTAGAGTTTTATGTTTTAAATAAATTGACTTATTGTAAGAAACAATGAAAAGGTTCAAAATCTATCATGGTTCCCCTTCTAAGAATTCTACTCATGGACATGTTATTTTTGATTCGAGATTCCGTTTCAATGCAACATATGTTTGTTCGTATAATGAGCGGGTTATCGATTTTGGACCATCTTATGATATGTTTTTTTTTCCCTCGGGTTTATCTCATTAATGATCAATGGAAAGGGTTCTTATGGAAATTTACACAAGTTCCCTACTTTAGGTCCCAAGTTGCCTCCTTGGCCAAAAGGGTTAACCTTTAGTGTGTTAGTAATTATAATTATTCTATTTTTTTTCAAAATAATTTGTTTAAGCCTATATATTTATAGGTTTAAATTGGTTGATAAATTAAAATTTGAAGAGTTAAAATAGGTTATCGATGAGCATACACTCGAATTAATACATATGAACAAAAGCACCTTCGATAGGTGCCTTTAGTTCCATAGCAGAGATACTTCAAGGTTAATACGAAAAATATTTAGAAGAAGGATATGCCAAATCAATAGCATTGGTTTTCAACAACACAAAGAAGGAAAAATATATTAAACATTAATTAAAATAAATTTGGTATTCCCCCATCAACTTAATAACTAGAAATCATACTAAATTTTTATGAAGTAATTCATTATATGCATGAACATAGTGAATGCACCATGTCAATTAAATAAGTGACAAAATAATTACAAACCCTATAATATTCAATTTATGATGTATGTGTTCATTACAATAGATCAATGATAATAAATTTTCAACCAACCTCAATTTTTTAGGAAGATACACTAATCAAACCCTAACAGAAACTTTAATTATACCGAGGAAATAATGTATATCTCATTGTAACAAATTAGTGACAGGTTAAAGTAGTTAATAAAAGATCAATATGAGATCATGGTAGGAGAATTATTAAATCAATGACTAATTTAGATTATTTATAGAGTTGTACAATTGCATGGCAAGAGAGAAAAAGTTTAGATTTCACAAAAGAAATCTTTTTACATTCACAATAAAAGAAGTTTGACTTAATCAATATTGTCAGAGGAAAATCCATTGGATTCTTCAATATTTTATTAATTCATCATTTTGACTCCCCTTAGTGCAATCTCCTTTCCATATGTAAAATTTCTTCCATTTATGCCTTTGTATTTACCCAGAATTTAGTTTCCTATTTCCATTTTTATAAATTTTATAAAATTTAAACTTACAACTAAAGTTAGTTTAAATAAATTTTACCCTTAAGACCATTTTAATTAAAATTAGTGATGGAGACTTCATTGAGGGACCAATACCATACCATGTATGTTCATATTGCGGGACACATATTGAGGAAAAATGACATAATATATTCAGCATATAATAGGGGGTAAAGAGTTTTTATATTGGCATGTATAAAAAATGGAACTCAAAATTAATGAAAAAATGGATACTTACAATATCTAGTGAAAGTAGGGGTTTTTTAAGTTGGGAAGGTGTATTGGTCCATATTTGTATGGAGTTAAATAATGTGATTTTTATAGGTATTTTCCAATATGTAGTCAAATTAAGGGTATTGTTTAGTATGCCACGAACACATGTGATATGTTAGAAGTTCATTAAGTGAAACAGTTATGAAATCAGCTAACTCTCCACATGACATATCATATGAATATGACCCACTTGTCATTATCATATAGCCTTTAAATCAAGAGAGATAATTTATTATTCCTCTTTATTTTCAAACTAAATTCTCACTAATATTGATAACTAAGAATGCCCTTACATTAAGGGTTATGTAGTCTCACTTGCGCGATTTTTTTGTTGTCGTTGCATATATATTCCATGAGAATCACACACCTATAAAAATGGGGTGACTATTCCTTCATTCAATTAAGATAATATTTGTGGCTTTTAAAATTAGTGCTACACTACTTGAGGTTGTATCTTGTCATGATGTCATTTAAATATCGTCTCACATTCTCAACAACTCTGAGAAGCCTTCTATTTATAAATGTTTTTATAGTATCAATTTGGATGTCCATTGTTATATTTGTATATGTGACACATATTCAGTAGTGTGGGATGATCATTGTAAGTACAAGAAAAATATGCGTTTGTTTTCACTCATTTGTAAGTAGAAGAAAAATTACGTCTAGAAGTCCTCATATTTTTGTCATATGGTGGAAGTTACCAACAATATTGATTTATTTTTATCACATAAACAAGTACCAACATGTTCATATTTTATATTGAATGTTTCAATCATTTTGTCACAACATTTCATATCTTCCATATATATACAATAGATAACAAGATCGCGTTTTGAATTACTTGCGCATTAAAATTTTATTGATTCTGACGGAACAACTTTACATGTGGCTTGAATGGATATGACATCTAATGACCTTCGATCCTCATGATATGGCATGAAATGAAGAAGGGTACTTTAGATGAACCAAATTAGGAGTAATACATCTTTAATTATGGGGCTCACTACTTATGAAAGGGATATTTATTAGGAAAATTTGTAGAACTCAAAAGAAAAATTTTGAGAGTGAAAATTAAGCTAGATCTATGGAGAAGGATAAAGTCATTTTTTTCTTTTAATAATCATAACACCAAACAAATATTTGTTGATGATGATAGATCTCTTAGTGATGTAGGGCCTTGTTAATAGGAATTTATTCTATGGCCAAGAGAATAATTCTTCATATCTACCCAAAATATATACAAACGAATTGATAGACCACTTTTGATTGTTTCCCATAGATAAATTCCTTGATGCCTTCACATACTTAAAATGGAAAAGCAAAGGAATGGAAACATACCTTTCTTTGTTGATGGTGGTAGTGATCTTGACCAATAATGGTTGTACTAATATTGACCATTGATGGTTGATGGATATTCCACTTAAGTCACTGAAGTTCCCAATCCTACCTCCAATACCTATAACTTACACACAGTCACAAACACCTAATATTCTTCGAAGTAATGTAAAGTGTTCAAGAAAAAGAGATTGTAACGAACATGGCTTGTATATGTAGCAGAATGTTCAAAATATCTAAAATATCTAAATATCTATAATAGGATAAATAATATATCTATATAGCAAAATGTACAAGAGATATGAGATGATATGGTTACAAATGAGGACCCACATATATACCTAGACAGGTGCCCTTTCATGAATGGGCTTTACCTTTAAGACATGTATCTTCAATGTACTAATTATTTATTATTTATTAAATATATTTTATATTCATAAAATTTCCTTCCCCTTTAGAAAAGCTTTGTCCTCAAAGCTTATTGATGGAAATGCTTGATATATTTTCCTATCTTGTAATGTCTTCTCATCTTTCTTAATTCTTTGAGCTAACATCTTAAACGATACAAGATGATATGAATTTCTAAGTGTGGCATATAATTTTAGTATTGTGAAATGATCTAACCATTCTAAGTTAATCTACTGTGGAATCTTGCAATTACTAGAAGCTTGGGATGAATTGTTGTCATAAGATTAAATTATGGTAACACCAATATTCTTTAAAACATAAGTCATATGTTTCTAGTCCGAGTGATAAGGATATGCAGACTGTTTGAGATGTCTGCTTTTATGATTTGAGTGTTAGTAAGGATTTCTTGTGATAAGATTTTCCCTTATCCTATTTTTGGTGATGTAGCAACCCCTGGTTGATTTTCCATGTAAATAAAATAAGACCAAGGTCATGGGACACATATTCCAACCTGATTGGTGGGAAAAAAATTATAGTGGGCATCACTTGTGGTTAACTAATGGATATCAAAATTGGTAAAGGCATTGGCAGAGGAAAAGAGACAATAAATGGCATTTAATATGAAAAATAAAGGAAAATAGGAGAAAAGGAAGGTGAAGAGACACAAATGTGAATGCAGGTGAAATTAGAGAGAAAATGGAGGAAAAGTAAATAAAATTGAAAAGGAAAGCAAGATACATATGACATTAATGATAAAAAGGCATTAGACAAACAATTCACAACTTTTGTCTATTCTAGCTTCTTGACAAATTTTTGCTCAACACTTGTTCATTCTAGCTCTCTCTTTCACTCTTACACACTTAGAGTATTCTTAGAGAATCCTAGCATTCACTTGGACTTGGAGAGAAGAAATCAAAGGAAAAGAAAAGGAATTGTAGGCACTAGAAAAGAACTTCGAATAAATAGCTACAACATGAGTTCATTGCAGGTAACATGTTGCATGTGTAATTTCCTTGTTGACATTTGCATACATGTTACATGCATGTAATTATTGGTTATTTGTTTTCATTGGCATGGATATTCTCTGGGATAGACAATGGTTTTAACCTTTCCTTTGCATTTCCTGAATAGTCATGGTGTAATGGGTTCTTTGTTTGGATTTTGATTGGTTCTTGGGTTCCCTAGTGGCTGTGCATTGGGAGAGAATCTTTGGAGCCTTGTAGAAACTTGGGTTCCCTGGAGGCTATGGGTTGAGATAGTAGTCCTTGGAGCCATGGACAAATTTGGAAGAGACCAATTTGGTTTTGTGTTAGTGATTTTTGGACTGGTAGGTGAAAGCACTATGACCGAGGGTGGTGGTGGTGTGCCCTCTAGAAGCCTTGGTTGGTTCTATCTTGGTTTAACCCATATGATCCCATATTGATGCTTGGAATATGGATTCATCCCAATATATGGTCGGGTGCTAAGTGGAAGTCCTTGGCTTGGTTGGACTTTTCATATGTTAATATGAGTTATTTTCCTAGTGTGATCAATATCACATGTATTGGTTATTATGTTGATCTTATGGCTGATTTTTCATTGATTCTATGTTGTTTATATGTATTATTATAATATGTGCTCTTGCTATGGATCTTGTTCATGATTGATAATTTATTGAATGATTGATAAATGTGTGGGCTAACAACTGTTGATGCAACTAGATTGAGAGGGAATTGAGCCTTCTTGATGATTCTCTAACGAAGTGTTGGACACCTAATCCTAAAGGGTTAGCGTGGAAGCCGAATGGACAAAGCAGTCCAAGGGACCTTGGGATGTGAATCCCAACGGTCACCATATTGTACTATAAATGTACATCTTTTGTGAATAAAAATTGTACTGAATGATTTATCTTTCCTATTGTTTTCCTATTTGTTCTCACTGACCATGTCTGTTTAACATGGTATCAGAGCCATGATGAGTGGCCTGTTTTCCCTGAGAAACTGATCTGAGTTGCCTTGAATAGTGCTGGCCCAGTCTTCATTACCTGAAGAACGCTTGCCTGCCTGCCTGAAGCTGCATACCTTATTTCTGAAGGAAACGCACAGGTCCCAGAAATAGTTGTAACTCCTACCTGAGAGTTGCTCAGTCTCTGACATCCCTGAAATAGCTGAAGACTGCCGCTACCTGAAGACTGCGTGCCTGGAGACTGCCGCTGCCTGCAAACGCCTGGAATTTCAATGCACTGAAATGCCTGAAATTGGTGACCGTTTCATGTTTAATTTTGCTCCGCTGCCTGGAACGCTGCCTGTTGAAACTTTTGGTCTGCTGCCCAACTAAGGAGGGTTTTCTTTTGTTAATCTCTGCGTTGGTACCTTCTTTCCCAAGGCTTTAACCATCTCTGTCAATAGAAAATAATCTCTGTCGATGGCCTGACATGATGTTGAGCGTATGTATGGACGACCTCCGATTTTAGAAAATTCTTTATACAATCTTCAGCACCATATGGCATAAATTCCTTTAATGACAGACCTGGGTTATCATTGGCACTGTATTTTCACGATTGTAGATTAGCGCATTTTATGGATATACACGACCTGAAACGCAGGCTCAACACTTGGGCTGCCAATGCCGCGAAATAGAAATAGAATATGTTTTGAGTCTCTATACAAATTGCATTAATCTTTAGTATAAGTTTGTTAGCAGAATAATCGTTTTTATCAGTTACGACGTTTTCTCCTCCCACCCTTCGTGCTGAGCATATAAGTCGCCAGGACGAACTTCAAGTCTGTGTTAAAAAAAAAAGCGTTGTGATAAGCAGATGCGCGGGTTAATTTGAATGGTTTTGAATTGGGTTTTGGTATGTCGTTTCTGAAGTTGAGAAATCCTGAAATTTGGTATCGTCCTGCGTGAAATTTGGTATCGTCCTGCGGTGGAGGATTTTATCTCAGTCTTCTCATTCTTGATAGTTTCCAGCAATATCGGAGTTGTGGAAGGTTTTCCTTGTGGACGTTTGGTACCTGCTCTTGCTCTTTTACAGTATTCGAAGCGACGAGCCAGTGTTGCATTGACATCTAATTTTTCACTTATCAAGCCAGGTGTGCCCCTGCTTGACAGAGCAGCTTGTGAGCCACGGGTGTGGGGCCTTCCTGACCATGAGTTTTGTGGTCTTCTCTTTGTTCGGCCACATGGACTTTGGTGAATTTTAAACTCCACGGTGGTATCATAAAGAGAAATACTCACTGACAGATCCCCAGTTCTCTTGATTCTTAAGGTTAGACTTCATCGATGAGGAATCTCTATTGCAAGCTCTCTATTGCTGGACCATATTTTTAAATGTGTCCATTTATCTCTTTGCTTGACTGAGGGTTTTGTTACGTGAAGCAACTTCATACCAGCAAGGTTTTGTTATTTGCCAACGGTGCATAGTCTCGTTGGCTTGATTGAATTGTGCAGGAAATTTATCCCACTGATTCGACCTTGTATTATTATAATAAGGGGTGGCTCACTCGTTCTGGACACTAACTAAGTTGATTGTTGTGATTCTAGCATCCAGTGGATATGTAATGATGAATTATTGCTGGTTAGAGAATGCAACAGATGAACAAAAGCTACGATTAACGAGATCCGTTAGAAGAAGGTTTGAATGCATTGTTTCTTTCTGTTGCTAATCATCAAAACGAAGTCATTTGGAGAAATCGATTTGACAAACGAAGTCATTTGGAGAAATCAATTTGACTTTTCCAGGGCAATGAGCTATGCCATAGAACTACTGGTTCTGAAGGCAGTTTCCAATTGCTCATAACACATCCTCAGATGACCAATGGAGGCCTCACCCTGGCGCCTCCATACAGTTGCAATTAATTAAATTATATATTTTACAAGTGAAATACAGTTGCAATTAATATAATCACTGTGAAGATAGGTATTTCAATCCTAAACACGGAATACAATACTTATCATTACCTGAATTTTTAGATGGATTTCAAAATATGTCTATGCTACCATGGTTGGCACTAGCCATTCACAGCACGCTGAGAAAGATATTCCAGAGGCAGAGATCGCCCGACAATATCTGTGGCCTTACTAATTTGGTTAGGAATTGAATGCCCAGGGCAATGTGCTGCTGTTATATTTCATGAGGACTCCAATGACAAAGGAGAGTAAGTAGGCTACTATCCACTGTATGTTGCATTTAATTTGCTATTGGATAATATAAGTTTGTTTGAAGACTGTTACTACATATGGAAGCATTAAAAACAATGTACAGTGAATAAGCTTACGAAATCACCCACCTTGGAGAACATTGTTTGCACATCAGGGTTTATCTGTTGAGATAATGGCCAAAGTTGAAGATGCATTAAATTTATTGAATATCCTAATTCATTCCACTGTTGATGAGATGGTCAAAGTCAACAAAGAAACTCTTTTTGACATTCAAACTTATTTGCAAAATGCACAAGAAAAGATCGATTTTTTGCAGCTTGAA
>APFE030587223.1:0-23702 GCA_000404065.3 Pinus taeda | reverse complement strand
AGAATCAGTCAACAATAAATAATATAATGAAGGAGAGTATCGTTCAAGGGGTATACTTATCCTGGTAGATCTTCTAACACCACTTTCAGGTGTTTGGGGTACCTATTGCTATTGTGGTGGTTGTTGTTGTTGTGGTTGTTGATTATTATTATCTTCAGGCACCTTTAATTTTTCAATGATCTCATCAAGAACTATGTATTCCTTGTTTTCTTTTTCTTGTTTCTTTTCCTGCAACTGATTCTTATATAAGACCTTTTCATTGAATATTACATCTCTACTCCTAATGATTTTGTGATCTTCATAATCATATAAGCGATAACCAAAATCATTAACACCATATCCAATAAAGGTACATTTCTTTGATTTTGCCTCAGGCTTTGTTCTATTTTCTTTATTAATATGGACAAAGGTCTCACAACCAAAAGGCTTTAAAAAAGAGTAGTTTACCTTTTTACCTGTCCATGCTTCCTCTGGAACACGACCATCCAAGGAACTTGAAGGCCCTCTATTTATTAGATAAACAACAGTATCTACAGCATTTGCCCAAAATTGTAAAGGAAATGTTGCAAGCAATCTCATGCACCTTGCACACTCCATGATTATTTTGTTCATCCTTTCTGACACACCATTTTCTTGTGGTGTTCTTGGAACTGTATTCTCTTTGCAAATTCCATGCTCTAAACAGTACCTATCAAACTCTTTGCTACAATATTCACCTCCATTATGTGATCTGAGACACTTCAATTTCTTTTTTGTCTCAATCTCAACAAAAGATTTCCATTTCTTGAAAGTGTCAAATACATCAGTTTTATTTTGAATACAATAAATCCAAGTTTTTCTAGTTGCATCATCAATAAAAGTAACATAATAACGAGAGCCACTGAGAGATGATACCTAAGAAGGTCCCCATACATCTGTATGCACAAGCTCTAATTTTTCACTCTTCTTTTCTTTCCCAACTCTGAGAAATCTGACTCTCTTTTGTTTTCCATAAATGCAATTCTCATAGAAGTCCAAATCAACATTCTTCAAACCCGACAACAATTTCCTTGAGTGAAGGATCTTCATCCCCTTCTCACTCATGTGTCCGAGCCTATGATGCCATAATGCTGCATCTGCTCCTTTGGAATTTAAAGCATTAACAGAGTTAGAAATACCATTGTATAAATACAATGTGCCAACCTTTTCGCCTTTTGCTATTACCAGTGCTCCTTTGGTGACCTTCCAAGCTTTATCTATGAAAGTTGTCACACAACCTTCACTGCCTAACTCCCCTGTTGAAATTAAATTTTTCTTTAGATCTGGAACATGCCTTACCTCCTTTAGTAGCCATTGGTTTCCATTCTGCTGTTTTACAAGAACCTTACCCATTCCAGCAATTTTACAGGGTTTATCATCACCCAAATGGACTTGTCCAAAATCTCCTTGAACATAGTCATGAAAATATTTCTTATCAGGTGTGGCATGAAATGAGGCCCCTAAATCTACCACCCAGGAATCAATAATATTTTCGAGAGAAAGAATCAAAGCATTTTGTAACACCTCACCTGTCACATTTTCTTCATGATTGTTTTCTTGTTGTGCATCTCCTCCTTTTCCCTTCCGAGATCTACAATCTTTCTTTAGATGTCCTTTCTTTCTGCATTTCCAGCACACTATCCCCGATCTAGACTTGGATCTTCCTTTCCTTGATTTACTGCAATATCCTGATCTCTTTCCTCTTTCCATTTTTCTTCCCCTAGACACTGCACTCAAAGCATTACCCAATGTCTCACCAGAGCTTTTCCATCGCATTTCCTCGCTAAAGATAGCACCAACAACATCATCAAACTTTAAAGTACTAGATCCAGAAACAGAGTTACTAATGGCCATTACTAAACCATTCCAACTTTCTGGCAATGAGCACAAGAATAACAGAGCTCTAACTTCATCTTCAAAGTTTAACCCTATAGAACTTAACTAACTTGCAACTGTATTAAAATCATTTAAATGGTCTGTAACAGATCCACCTTCCGACATATTCATATTAAATAACCCTTTCATAAGAAATACCGTGTTTGAGGCTGAGTGTTTTTCATATAGTTTCACCAACGCCTAAATCAAACCCTTTGTCATTGTTTCCTTCGAAATGTTGAAGGTGACTGACACTGCGAAGCACAACTGTATTGTTCCAAGTGCCTTTCTATCGAGAAGGTTCCATTCTTCATCTGTCATAGTCGTCGGCTTCTTTGTTTTTCCACTCAATGGTAGGTACAGATCTTTCTAATACAGATAATATTCCATCTGCATCTTCCACAGTGAGAAGTTTTGGCTGTTAAATTTCTTGACTCTAAACTTACCATCTTCTGCCATTGCTCCCACTCGAACTAAGAACCCTTCTCTCCTACGAGTTTCTCAGCCAAATAGACCTTCGGCTCTGATACCAGTTGTTAGAAAATTATATATTACAGAGCAATCGAAAACATAGAATATTGCATAAATATAAACACAAAAACGCATAAAACCAGAGAGACACAGATATACATGGTTCACCCGGTTTGGGCTACGTCCACCCTGAACAGCCAGTCCTTCCTTTCTATTATCCAACAAAATGAAGAGACACAACCTACAACAGATCCGCTGTAATATCCTCTATTTTCTCTCACAGTCTCACCTCTCTGTTTCTCGCTCGGAGAATACACATTTATTACATAGCCTCAATACAATGCCCTCATACAATGAGAGGGGTTGCATTCTAAGGCAAAAAAACCCTAAACTAAACATAAGTTCTACCGCCAGATCATCTGCCTAATGAATGGCCTAGATTGACTAGAAATTACTATAATTTTATAAGGCAATTTTACATCTGTTTTTAGCTTCGGGGGCATTGTCCCCAAAACCCCTGCTGGGGGACCGCTAGCCCCCAGACCCCCCAACCGGGGAGGATCGGCCCCCCCCGAACCCCAGTGGGGTGTACAACTTTATTGGGGTATACATCCGGCTAAAACAAAGACCTCTAAATAATCATGCTCCACACCCAACAAACTCATGCATGTCTATTTTGACAAAGACCCAGTTGAGATTAAAGACAGGGATAGTGTACTATCAGTTGCATGTGTTTTCCTGTAAACAAAACTCATGCATGCAGAAGGAATTCATTCCTTGAGGATTGCATAGTTTTACAGGGTGTGAGATGAGTGTGAGTGATCAGTGTTACACTTGGTAACAGGAGGATCACCTAGGAGAAATTGTGCTAGGAAATAGGAGAATTGGTGGGTAGAGGAGAAGGCCTTTGTATGTAATTCTGAGATATTTCCAACTTGTAATGATAATATAGATAGTGGGGCTTTTAGCTAAAGCTCTCCCCTGAGTATTCTTCTATGTTTCATGTGCATTGATTCTTCTCTATTATATGTGTTCCACTTGATCTTGCTGAAATCTTTTAAGCTTTTGTTAAATGATTGTAGAAGTAGATTCAAGTATTTTGCTTTAGTTATATTGCATTATGAGGTTGATCTACAGTCAAAATTTCTACATGGTATTAGAGCAAAGGTTATCAGAGTTGAGAACAATATATTGAGAAGAGAATTCGAAGTTTGAAGTTCTTGGTTGCAGGTGAAAAATCGAATTCTTATCATACTTCAAGGTTGGCCAATGGCGTTCAATGGCTTGAGACTCGAGTATGCCTTGGATGGTAGCTTGAATTACATAGCATGGAAATATCGCATGGAGGTTGTATTAGAAGACAATGGCTTGAAGGAATTCATTGATCAAGAAATCCAAGAGCCAGCTTCAACTAATGCACAAGAGTTGGTTGAATGGAAGAAGTGTGTGGCAAAGGCGAGACGGATCATCCTTGAGGGAGTTTGAGACCATATTTCCTCGAGTCTCCATGGGAAGGATACTCCATTTTCAATGTGGAAGACATTGAAGGACCTCTACCAGAATAGTAGCGACCAGAGGAAATTGACACTCAAGGATAAGCTTCGAAGAATCAAGATGGAGAAGGGTGATACTATTTCCACATATTTGAACAAGCTCACCACCTGCAGAGATGAGCTTAGCAGTGTGGGAATAACTAGTATTGATGATGATATGGTGAGCCTTGCTCTCCTCGGCCATCCAAAGAGCTGGCATAGCTACCAGGACTCTGTGAATGGAAGGGAGAAACTTCCAGATTGGGAACGATTGTGGTCGGATTTGATGTAGGAGAAGATCAGGAGGAGCACATGAGATGGTTCTTCATCCAAGAATGATGATGAAGAAAATCTATCCTTAGCAAGTAAGGCAACGAAAGGGAAAGGGAAGGCTTCCCATTCCAAATAGAATTCTTCTCATGGAGGAAGAAGGTTGACAAGTCTAAAGTGAGATGCTTTAATTGTCAGGAGATGGGACATTATGCAACTAATTTCCCATTGAAGAAGTCCAAGAAGGGATCCTTGAAAGGATCGGAAGGTGGGGCATTAGCCTCTCAGTTCGAAATGGACTTTACCCTCATTGCATACATGGTTTCATCGATGGTGGGTTGTGTTTGGTATCTTAACAGTGGAGCCTCATTCCGCATGACCGGTGACACAATTCTATTCAGTACCTTGGAGGAGAAAGACCTCAAGATGTGCATAAAGATGGGTGGCGACGGAAAGTATAGTGTTTCAGGAGTGGGCATGGTTTCTTTTCAGAGGGAGCATGGATCTCCTCTCACCTTGATAAATGTGAAGTATGTGCCTGGACTGAAGAAGAACTTGGTATTGGTTGCGATGTTGGAGGACAAAGGCTACAATGTTGTCTTCAGTAAAGGAAAGGTGTTCCTAAGACACATAGCCATGGGTCAGACCAAGAGGATTAGGATTCAGGTGAAGAATCTCTATAAACTAGAGGTAGATGATTGTGCAACATTGAGTACGAAATCAGAATTGCTGCAAAGCCAAGATATTGGCGAGTTGTGGCACAGGCGTTTGGGCCATTTACATCATGGAGCCTTGAAGATAATGTAGTAGATATCTATAGCACTTCCCAAAGGTAAACTTGAGAAACTTGACACATGCAAAGGTTGTACCTTGGGAAAGTACACAAAGTCTTCCTTTCATGATCGAGACAGTCGAGTCGAAGCTATCTTAGAGTGAGTTCATATTGATTTGTGTGGACCATTCTCGATGGCATCCACAATGAAGCAAAGGTATTATGTGATTTTTATTGATGATTTTTCTCGTAAATGTTGGATTTATTTCATGCAAAAGAGGGACCAAACCTTCTCCAAGTTTTGTGAGTTCAAAGCTTTGGTCGAGAAAGAGTTAGGGAAGAAGATCAAGGCCTTGAGAAGTGAAAATGGTGGAGAATATGTCTCTCAAGAGTTTAAGGACTTTTGTGCAGCGAAAGGAATTAAACGAGAGTTGATGGTACCTCATAACCCACAGCAGAATGGGGTGGCCAAGAAGAACATAATTATTGTAGGGGTAGCATAGGTGATGTTGCATGACCAAGGCCTACCACTTCACTTGTGGGCTGAGGCATGCAACACAATGGTCTATTTACAGAATAGGAGCCTGTATCACATACTTTGGATGAAGACACCAGAGGAAGCTTTCTCGGGTAAGAGACCAGATGTGGGTTACTTTAGGATCTTTGGCTCATCTGTATATTTCCATGTGACAAGGGATGCACAGAAGAAGATTGAGCCAACAGTAGAGTTGGGGATACTTGTGGGGTACACTGATACACCTCATAACTATCGGGTGTACTTGCCAACCAGTCGAAAGATATTGGTTCACAGAGATCTCAAGATTGATGAGCAGAAGGCCATGCGCGTTTCCCTTGAGAGGGAGCTCCAAGTACATGTTGTGGAGGAACTGTTGGTTCCTAAGGAGGAGGAGCCTTAGATTGATGTGGAGCAGCCACATGGAGAGGTTCCAGGAGTGGATACATCCACTCAAGAAGAGTCTTCCAGAGATGGATGAAAATGCACAAGATAAGCTGACATATTGTTGGAGAATGCGAGAGAGAATGTGGGAGCTCCATCTTCTCAGCGCAGACAAAGGAGGTCACCTGAGAGGTACACTGGATACATGGCCCTTGTTGGGGAATGTGTTGAGACCGAGCCATATTCCTTTGAGGAAGCAGTGCAACAGCTGATTTGGGTTGATACTATGGTGGAGGAGTATGACTCCATAGTTTGGAATAGTGTTGGGACATGGTTCGAAGGCTAGAGAACAAGTCAGTTGTGAGTTCTCGTTGGCTTTACAAGGTAAAGCAAGCTATTGATGGTAGTGTGGAAAAGCATAAGGAAAGATTTGTTGCCCGTGGCTTTTCACAGGTTGAGGGGATAGACTATGATGAGAGTTTTGCTCCTGTCACAAGGTACTCATCTATCAGATCGATGTTGGCACCATCAACAAAGATGGGTTGCAAGATCCATGAGATGGATGTGAATACTACATTCCTCAATGGCAAGATTGAGGAAGAGGTGTACATAGAGTGGCCGGAAGGTTTTGAGACCTTTGATCATCAGTCGCATGTGTTCCAACTTAAGAGAGCTTTGTATGGGCTGAAGCAAGCACCTCGTGCTTGGTACACTAGGATAGACAACTACTTCACCGAGTTGGGCTTCCCAAAGAGTGAAGCGGGTGTGAACCTTTACCACATCATTGTGAAAGGTAAGTCGTTGATCATTGTACTTTATGTTGATGATCTCATATTGACGAGTGATGACCAGTTGATCATGTCTTGCAAGGAGGACCGTGCAAGAGAATTCGAGATGAAAGACATGGGTCTCATGCATTACTTCCTTGGAATGGAAGTGTGGCAGAAGGATGGGGAGTTGTTTGTGTCTCAGGGAAAGTATGCCAACGAGATACTCAGGAGATTCCACATGGAGAAGTGCAAGCCCATGCAGACTCCTCTAGTGGATAACTGGAGGAAGGAGGATGCTACTTCAGGAGAAGTAGTAGAGGCTACTGTGTATAGGCAGCTTGTGGGTTCACAGATGTAATTAGTTAACACACAACCAGATTTGTGCTATGCGATGAACCAGATGAGTCAAGCAATGGTTCAGCCTACCAAGATGTTTTGGAAGGCGGAAAAGCATGTTTTGAGATACCTCATAGGCCCATCTCAGTATGGATTATGGTATAGATGGATAGAGGGAGTGAAACTCTAGGGCTTCACTGATGCAGATTGGGTAGGGAATCCATCAGATCGAAAGAGCTCATCAGGATTTATTTTCAACATTGGGTCAGCTGTAGTTTCTTGGTACAACAAGAAACAAAGGTTGGTTGCACTCAGGTCGGGAGATGCTGAGTACATGGTTGCAAGTCAAGCAGCTTGTGAGACCATTTGGATGCGGAAAATCTTAGTTGGTTTATTTGATCAGAGGATGGATCCAACTGTGATCTATTGCGATAATCAGAGTTGTATTAGACTCTCTGAGAATCTAGTATTTCATGATAGGTCCAAGCACATCGACATCCGGTATCATCATCTCAGAGACTATGTGGCAAGGAGGATCATGTTGTTGTAGTACATTTCAACTAAGGAGCAAGATGCAGACATTTGGACAAAGGCATTGTCAAAGTGTAAATTCGAGTTCCATAGAGATAGGATCGGGGTGGCAGATAATCCCTTTCTTGTTGAAAGGGAGTGTTGAAATATGGCAACAAGAATATTCCAATTTTAATTTGTCCTTGAATTAAAATTTGAATTTAGTCTCACCAGTGACTTGAAAAATAATTAATTAATTCATTTTGAAGAATTGAGGCTTTTGTGATCCATCATAGTTATAAGAAGAATTTATATTATTATTATTTCTATTATTATTATTATTATTATTGTTGTTGTTTTATTTTTATTTTTTTTTATTTTTAATATATATATATATTAATATATATTATATATATATAATAATAATAAATAATTTAATAAAACAAATAATTTACCGTTTTTAAAAACTAACCATTTAAAAATTATGTTATTTTATTTATATTTTTTATTTCTATCTTTTATCTTAAGCAACTAATATATAATATATATATATATAAATATATATATATATATATATATATATTATATATATATATAGTATTATTATAATTTAATAAACAAATAAATTAACTTTTTAAACGTAACCCATTAAAATATGGTTATTATTTAATAATATTTTATTAACAACCTAATATTATTATTTTAATAATTATATACATATTAGATATAGTATAGTATATATATATATATATATAATAATTTTAAATAAACAAATGGGAATATCTTTAAAACTAACATGGATTTATTTTATTTATCTATATATTTTACCTAATTTAACTTATTTCCATAAATAATAATTAATAAATAATAATAATAATAAAAATAAAAAAAAATAATAATAATATTAAATTGTACATAAAAATTTGACCTAGGTCCTAAAGTCAAAAAGTAGCTGTTGGAGTCTCTGCTCGGACTATTTAACATGCTAGGCTGGATCTGTTTCTTCAACTTGTCCTGACGATGAACCACACTAGTTGGTTCGAAATGCGTCGATAAGGGTCTTTCCATATGTGATTTACGCCGAAATTCTTCTTATAACTAATTCATCTTGAGTTAATTAGTTGGTGAAATTCAAGTTAGAAGTCTTTCTGAAGTCATGCAATAGTTATCCCTTAAATTAAAGAGATAAGATTGAGTTGTATTTGAGTTGTAATTAGTTAGCTCAGTTTACTGAGTTAATTCCAGTTAAATTAGTTCCAAACTGTTTGAGGAACTAATTGTGAGTTCAGTCAGTTAATGCATGCATGCATCCAACTAGTGTACTCTAGATAACTGAAGATTCTCTCATCGATAACTCATGCATGTCTATTCTGAGAAAGACCCAGTTGAGATTAAAGACAGGGACAATGTACTATCAGTTGCATGTGTTTTCCTATAAACAAAACTCATGCATGCAGAAGGAATTCATTCCTTGAGGATTGCGTAGTTTTACATGGTGTGAGAATAGTGTGAGTAATTAGTGTTACACTTGGTAATAGGAGGATCACCCAGGAGAAACTGCGCTAGGAAATAGGAGAATTGGTGGGTAGAGGAGAAGGCTTTTGTATGTAATTCTGAGATATTTCCAACTTGTAATGATAATACAGATACTGGGGTTTTAAGCTGAGGCTTTCCCTTGAGCATTCTTCTGTGTTTCATGTGCATTGATTCTTCTCTGTTATATGTGTTCCACTTGATCTTGCTCAAATATTTTAAGCTTTCGTTAAATGATTGTAGAAGTAGATTCAAGTATTTTGCTTTAGTTATATTGCATAATCAGGTTGATCTACAGTCAAAATTTATACACGCTCTTCGAAGAGGTTCATTATTAGGTCCAAGCATGTAAAAAATGCCAAATTTTCACTAAAACAAGAAAGCTAGCCGCTCTCCCTCTGATTCCAGTACATTTTGAAGAGCCTTTTAGACAATGGGGATTGGATTTCATAGGAGAGATAAAATTTCCCTTCAGTGGTCAACATAAATGGTTACTAACCGCCACTGACTATTTAACAAAGTGGGTGGAGGCCATCCAAGCTCAAAATGATACTAATTCTATGGTGATTAAGTTTTTGGAGGAGAACATCTTATCTCATTTTGGTTTCCCTACAAAGATCATAACAGACAACACCCAGGTTTTTAAGTCCACTAAATTTATCAGTTTCTGTCAAAAGTTTAATATCATAATTTGGCATTCCACTACCTACTACCCTCAAGGGAATGTGTTAGCTAAGTCCTTTAATAAAATAGTGGTAAGTGTGTTGAAGAAAACCATTAAAGAAAATCAAAGAAACTGGGATACTCAGTTGAAATTTTCTCTATGGGCTAACAAAGTAACTCCTAAATGGTCCACTGGAAAGTCACCCTTCGAGCTGGTATATGGAAAGGCAACAATATTCCCAATCAAGTTGGCAATGTCAGTCGCAAATTTATTGCAGGAAGTAGAAGAGGAACTAAGTGTTATGACTTGAAGGATAAATCAGTTGGTTGAACTCAACGAGAGAAGAGAATAGGTAGGAGAAAATTTGGCCAATTATCAACTGAAAATGAAGTCTTTGTTCGATAAGAAAGCCAAAGACAGACCTTTATGGTCGAGCGATTTGGTCCTATGATGGGATGTTAGAAGGGAGGATAAAGGTAAGCATGAGGAATTTGATCCGTTGTGGTTTGGTCCTTTCAAAATCTTTGAAGAGAAAGAAAATAACACCTATCTTCTAAAAAACTTGGAAGGTGAATCACTGGAACTACCTGTAAATGGTCAGTTCCTCAAACTCTATTTTCAGAATTAAAGGTACTCCTCCCTTACACATTCTAAATAACGGTGTATTCATGTAAATACTTTCTGATGTTTCAAGTTTTTGGAATATTTTCTTTCATATAAAATATTGTTGAAAAAGACTCCATGCCCAAAAAGGGAATTTACTAGATTACAGGTTCTCGGTGCATTGAAATCCAATGCCTCGTCCCCATTTGGAGCTAATGTTATCTCCATGTCACCCAAAAGTTCCTTCTTAGGAAAGATATGATATGTAAAACCTATAAGGTGGTGAAAGAAGCTTGTTTGTTAATGCTTAATCTCAAAATACTATATATATCAGGTCCACAGGAAAGGAAACTTTGCAATGAAATTAAATGATTTTAAAGCATTCAGGCTAATGTTCCAAAGGTTTGATCCATGCTTATAAACCACGTAGCTCAAAGTTCACATCGCCCTCCATCCAAATCCACTGACACATAGCCTCGAATCCGATGGCATACATACAATAGGGTTAACAAAGGAGCAGACCCCCGACGTTGAAATGTCAGTGCTCATCTGAACACCACGATCCATTCTGACACCCAACAAAGAAGGGATCTAATTCGCAGGGTATCCCACCGTAACGGGGTGGGGGCCACCCGACAGGTGGTATTCTCCCATTGGCTTGGTGATGCTGAAGGTATCAGGTATCAGGTAAAAGGTAATTGGTAAGGTCATGGATAGCTCATTCCTTCGCCTGAGCCCATCCTCCGTCACCCCGGACAAATCCCCAATCTTAATGTGTCTCCCCATGCCTAAGTTCATCCTCTACCACCTGGGCAATTATCCTTGTCCTTTGCATAAATCCCCTAAACCCTAAAACCACCGCCCAAAAATGATCTTTCAATCCTAGTAAAATAACCTCCCGCATGGACTGTATTGTAGGATTCACCTATCTGCACACTCCCAAAGGTCAAGGATGCCTTCCAAAGTCATTTTCATTCCTCCCTGCAGGCTCGAGGTAATCCGACAGCCTAACCTCATTGTTTGTTACTTTTATTTTATTCAGAGGGATGAAGCATGCGACACATGCAACTCGCAATACCCATGAGGTCAAAAGCATTGGTGTAAGGCCTTTAACGGACACTGAGACCCAAATAGCAGAGCCTTTTTGTCCCTTCCCACTTTCAGAGCTACTTTATGAAATGTTTTTTGACCATGTAAGGAATGAGGACCCTTTTAGGGTTGTGAATTTTGGACTGTATTACCAAATTGCTCCTCCTGTTCATCACCTCCTTGAGTTCATAACTTGGCTAGCCGAATCCTACCAAAAGGATAAGAACTGCTTTGTTTCTACTTTAGGGGTTGTAATCCTCGAGATAACTCCTCTCCTAATCCAAAGAGCTCTGAATTTCATATAATCCTCCGCCATGTATACGTTCATTGATGCTTCCCTAGCTGGTCATTTCACAACACTCCTAGTCGAAGAGAAGCAATCATTCTTGGGGCAAATCCTCACTCCAGAGGTGAAAACCCTACCTTTAGATATCCAATTTCCATTGGCTCTCTTTTCTGCATCTGTTCAGCCTGTTTTAGCTACAATTTCTTGTGTAATGGGTGAAGACACCTCCCTGAAAATAAACAGGGCCACTTTGGGATTTTTACATAAAATGAAGCAATCTAGGTGTCAACGTAATATCTCGAGATATCACTACCATTTTCCTCCAATTGAGATATTTCAGGTTCTCCTATTATTTCCGCTACTACTTATTGTTTTTCTACTTGTTCCTATATGCCAACATTGAAGAGTTTCAATGACTGCACCTGGATGTGTTTTCTCCCAACAAAGAGTGAAATTCAGTCTTTGACTAGAATATCTCAGTGAGAAAGAGACCTGGTTTGGGTGGTTCCTCTCAATTCATTTCATCTTTCATGGTTATTTCTTACCAAATCAACCATGGGGTCCCACCTCCCAGAATCTTACCAGAGAAAAAGGAGCTCCTCCAACTCAACGAGGAAGCTTCCAATGGAGACTAATACCTCTATAAGGATATTCGCTCTCGATTTCATCAGGCAAGTCCTCAGTGTATACCTACTCCACTTTGTAGCGACAAAGAAAGCTTACATTTTTAAAACGGGATATCCAATAGGCCCTTTTGTGACAAGCACCATACATGCCTTTAAAATAGTTGAGGCTCTGCTCGAAGCCATGGAGTTTAGAAAAAGGAAAATTTTGTCATTACGATCCCCGAGGCATCCTTGCTCGAAGAAGGGAAAGGATAAAGCCTCAAATTATGTACATGATCCTAAGCCTGAGGTTGAATGGAAAGCCAACTTTTATTCCGGGCCTCTTAATACAAAGATGGAGACTGAATCCCTAGTCAGCATGGACAAAGCACAAAAGAGGGCTACTGACATTTTAGGGACAACTGACATGGAAGAGGGACATGTTCATAAAAGGGAAAGAATTCAAGGACCTGATCAAGAACATGAACATGAACAAGAGGAGGAAGAGAAGTTTATTCAACTAGAAACACAAGTGTCTGATAGCCCAGGTTTCCATATCAATCTGGAAATACCACTAGTTACTCCATCTACATCCTCAACTGAGGTAGCTATCCCAGAATTCGAGGATAGCCTTTATGTTGCAAGAACAATTTGGTCGCAAGGGAAGGCCATCCAAGTGATAAACAGAAGATAAAAATAAAATTTTCACCAAGAAATGGCCTCCAAGATAACTCCTCGCCACACTAGGGTACTAGTTGCAATGGACCTGGAGAAAGAGGAGATGAAGATAAGATTACAACATCCTTCAATCCAAACCCTTCCTTTTGGCTCTCATTTTGAGGATTTAGATGTATCTTTGGATTTAACTAGTGTCCCTTTGGTAGACAAAGTCAATTTACACAGGCAGGTGGGACAAATGTTGTATAATGACATCAACAAGCACCAGATGACCATCGATTGGGCTCAAACTTATATAGTGAAAATATCCTAAAAGGTAAAGACGGAGAAGATTAAGTCCCGTGTGATTTTTCAATGGAAGGAATTATATAAAGAGTTGATCATGAAGATGAGGGTGGATCCCGAGGATAAGATAGTAGTAGCAGTTGTCTTACAAGCCACTTAGAAAGACAATCCGGAGTTAAGATGATAATTAAATATGCCCGGGGCTGAGCACATTGAAACTCCTGAGTTGATTCAGAGAGAAAAGGAGAAAGAGGCCTTAATGCAGGAGCTAACCGAGAGTAAGAAAAGAGTTATTTCCTTAGAGATGATAGTGACTGATTTACAAAATAGAATCACTTCTCATGTTTGCATGATAGTAGTGCTTGAAGACCCGCAAAACACCATCGATCGCCTCACTCAAGCATTAACCGAGTTACGACTATCTAAAGGGGAGTTATTGAAGGCCTAGATTGATTTAGATGTTGTCAGAGATCAAGTAGCTCAGAAACAGAAGCTTCTCCAAGCTTCGATTGCAAATACAAACAAACTCACCAGAGACCTACAGAGTGCCACTCAAGAAAACAAGGAACTAAAGACCTGTCTCAAAGGAAACCTGGCTCTCAATGAGACTAGGCAGTTAATTTAGGACAAGATCATTTACAAGGTCAACCAATGTTGGTAACATATATCCTTGATACAGGACCAAAAGAAGCTCAGTGCAGAATATGCGCCTTCTCTCTGAAATGGAAAACAGGCAAGCATTACCAACTCTAAGTATGCTAAGAAGTACACTCATTTCCTAATTGAGAGGTTAGTTGAGGAGCTGATACCACTAGATATAGCTGATAAAATGGATGTGGTAGTGGAAATTTCAAAATTTATTTCAAAGGAAGAAGCTAGAGCTAGAGCAGAATAGAGCCTAACAAGGCTACAAAAAGAGGTGGCAACTTTTGATGACAAGTTCAACAAGCTCCTTGAAGCTGGGTCACCTAATTTGTGGGGCGGGGAATGGAGAGTTGCTTGCGCAGGAGCTATATAACAAAAAAATGATTGAGAGAAAAAGTAGGACTAGAGCAGCCCCCGAGAAAACGTCGTTCCTCATAGGAAGAACCATAATTAATTTCCTTGAGAAACAATTTCATCTTCTCGAGATGGTTAAAAGTACCTTTTAGCAAAAATTGGATTATGCAGGGGTGATCCATCTTAGGCTCCATTATATACAGTTTAGCTCTATCCCTCCGCCTCCTCCAGCCATGTGACAGCAATGTGAATAATTTTCCAACTCCCCACTACTTCATATGGTTCATCCTTGGGTTCCAACTTCTTCTCACCAAGCATCAACAACATCTCATCATTCTTGAAATATTACTCTTATTGTACCATCTATGGCCTTTTTATTTCACTTTTCAGTTATTTTTACTCTATTCTTTACTATGTTTTTGGCAATATATTTTATTATGATTAGAATTGTTGTGCTCTTGTGCATGCTATAATTATGATATGTGATTTTTTTCCATGATGGAAAAATCAAGAAAGAATATTTATTTAACGGCTTATGTTTAAAGTTCCTGTATATATATGATCTCCACAAATGAAGAGAGCTTCATAATTTTGGAAAGAAAACTCTATGTTATTTTTGGGGACGTTTTTGCTTCTCTGAAGGATGTATTACTCAGATTATTAATGAAAAATTTATGGTGATTCCTTCATATTAGGATTACAATATTTCTTCTCTCTTTTGTGATTTCATAATGTTCATGTTCCTCTCAGATTCCACGTTATATAGCTCCCATATATGTTTCTTGCTTTCTAACAGATTCATTTGAGTTAAGATGTTAGCACAAATGCCTGTATTAGTCTTTGGAAACTAAATCTTTAATTGTGCTCTGTGAATCTTTGCATCCATTCCTTTTTCATATTCATCATGTATTTTTCAATCCAGAGAAGTGTGGAATTCTCAATATTTCGAGCTCTAGATGATGGATTACTTCCTCTCTCTTTTTATGATTTTGTATTCACACTAAAAGTAATTGATATGTAATTCCTTGAGTTGTTTGGCCTTTTTTTATTTATCATTTATGCTGTTGGGTATCATGTATATATGAATGTATAAATAAATCATGGATTATGTCTTTCTTCTTTGATTGAACCAACCAAATTCTCTTGGTAAGAAAAGTTATACGTGATGTCTCTATTCTTTGAAGAATTATCGGAGACACATCAGATCTAAATGTTCTAGGCACTGGTGTCTCAGCGATCAGAGGCTGTCTCTAAAATCAACAACACCTGGGATGAAAGAATCACTTGGGGGAATTTATTTAGACATAACACTCAGTTCTAAAGAGAGAATGTATTGATTATTTAGTGTAGTTTGTCGTCCCCTATCAAAAATCTATTTCTTTTTCTATATGACCCATAGTATTTCTTATAGTATGTTATTTGTTTACTCCAATTATCCAAAGATTTTATTGAAGATCACCTCATAATTATGTTATGATTGTTGAACCTATAATTTCTAGAAGCTTCGAATTTAACCGACTTATAATTGTCAAATTATTTGTTTAGAGAATTGGGCACCTGTATGAACATCATTGTGGGCAATTTTTATTTTTAGACCCCCTTGTTGTTGATGTCAAAGGGGGATATAAGCATAAGGATGGAGGCTAATTTATCAATACTCACGACAAAAGGGGGAGGATCAGTGTTTTGTCATCAATTCCAAAGGGGGGATTGTTGGCATTGTTGTCATTAATGGCAAAGGAACAACACAATAGTAGCAAGCAAAGGAGTAGCAAGCAAGGAGTAGAGGCAAGGTATGCAGTAGCAAGACAGGATCAGCAAAATAGCAGTAAGGAAATAGGAGTAGCAAGGTATACATGAGAAAAGCAAAGTAGAAGCAAGAAAATAAGTAGAATAAGGAGCAACAAGTAGCAACAAGTTAAAAAAGAGCAACATCAAGGAACAATGAATGAGAAACAATAGGCAAAGGAGCAACAAAAAGGAACAATGACAGAGAAGCAAAGGCAAAGGAGCAACAACAAGGAACAATGAAGGAGAAACAATAGGTAAAGGAGAAACAACAAGGAAATATATACACTGATGAACAAGATCAGAAATGCAAAGGAGAATAAGGAGGAGGAGGAGTTATGATACATTGAAATGTTCTGATAATGTTGCAGATATTGCTATATTGAAGAATGTATTGTGATGCGAAATTGGTTGATTGTGCTGAATTATTGTGATGCAAAGGCAAGAATCCAAGGCAAGGGAAAAGATTGTTGTGATGCATCAATGATAAATATTGGTATTTTATGTTGGCATCAGGTTGATTCATTTAATGATTGCATGTGGATGAAATTAATATTGGATGGATTATTTATTTTATTTTTTTAATATTCAAGATATGAAGAGTTTGGAAATGAATGTGTGCAAGGAAAAGAGTAAAGCCTATTCACTTCATATTCCTATGTGGGATACAAACAACCAACAAACTATCTTTATAAAATATGTGATTTTGGAAGGCATTGAAGAGGTTAGATAATTAAAGAATGAGAGAGAGTTTATTGAACTATTATGCATTAGTTACCTGACACTTATGAAGCTGATGTGACACAGATTTGAAGGGAAGAAGATGCAAAAATGAATATGAATATATGCAAAATTTATGAGCAAGTAAACTAGCACATTGTTATTTCTTGTTTGCATCAGGGGATGGTAGTCTCCTTTTAAGTTGAGGCATGATAAATATCCAGTTGGAGTTGGTTGAGGTAGGAGCCTTATGTGGATTGTAGCCTACAAAAAACATATGGGAGTTGGAGCTTCCTTACATATTGCAGCTTGCAAAAAATTTAGGTAGCAACCTCCTATAGGTTGGGGCCTACAGAAAATCAGATGTAATAAGGAGTAAGAGCTTGCCTTTGCATCGCAACAATAATAAAATCATGGTTTTCTCCCTTTATGAGTTACCACATATATTTGGTGTCAATATGCATTATTATTATGTGCTGATATGATGTTTTAGTTTTCTTATCAATTTTTGTTCACATATTAAAATTGTTGGTCATCTTTTGCTAAGTTGCTCAAGTAATGGTTCAGTTAGTGAGATTAAAGAAAATAATTTAATGTCCATGGATATACTAAAATGATTCACCACCCCCCTTAGTTTAGTCAAGTTTTCATCAAGTTGAATTTTGCTCTTATATGAACCAACCTCCAAGTTCCAATTATGGAAGTGGGATCTACCAACCAGAAACATACTACCATACCTTAGGGACCCCAGATCACCCAGGTGTTTGATAACCACCCCTGGTGATCAATCCCCAGTATGGAACTTCTTTTTCTTAGGCTTTACACCCCAACTATAAGCATGAGACACTATGCATGTGGTTGGAAGGCTCCAACCACATGCATGAGCCTCACTCCATAAGGTTGCAACTGAATTTTTCCAGTTTAGAGTGTGTGGTTACAAGAGCAGTGCCACTTTTTCAAGGTTAGCATACAACCTATTTCCACAAACTTTAGATAATTAAATCTAGGATGATAAAAAGTATGTATAATGAATACAAGTCTATATCTTGCTCAAAACACAACAGTCACGTGATAAACATTTTGTCAAACCCATGGTACACATAGTAGTTACATGTCATGAATGCATATCTAATCATGATCTTCTTAACTTCATCAGAGAATCATCAAGAAGGATCAATTCCCTCTCAAGCTAGCTGCAATGACACTTTTTATCCCATGAAAATATTAATCATTCAATAACTTATCAAATCATGAACAATATCCATAGCAAGAACACATCATTCAACCATGCTTATAACCAACATATAACCAGAATAGAATCCATGAAAACCCAATCATAAGATCAACATAACCAATACATGTCCTCATTGATCACAATAATAAAATGACTCATATTAACATATTCAAAAGGAAACTAAGTCAAGGACTTCCACATACCACCCAACCATAGATTGGGTTGTGTTAATTCCAAGATTGTTCTATTTCAAATCAATTACTTCAGCCCAATTCAATGCTTCAATTAGACATCTCTTTAATAATGATTAATCTTTTCAATCATCAATAGTTATTGAAGATAGAACAATAAATGCAATGATAAAGGAGACAATCAACAAATCAACAAGAGACAACATATTTGGTCAAAGACAAGGGAAATACCCCACTATGGGGGGAAACCCTTTGAATTTCTTCTTCTATTAGATTGTCATAAAATGTTTCAGCAAAGAGTTCAATGAGCACAATACAATATCATCTATAAAAATAACCAACTAACATTCATAAATATGTTTCCATCATCAATATACATTAGAGACAACGTTTTCCTGTCTTCAGTCAACAGCGGTCAACTTCAACCAATTGTAAAATTTCAGCCCTACTTTCCAGTTGCAGGGAGGAGGAGTTCTAGGAGTGACTAGGAGATTTCAGTCACTCCCTTGATCTTATAAGCCAACGACTATAGAAAAATTTATCCTTTGATAAGCTAGCGAATGTAAACCAAAACCCTAGAAACACGTGCGAACTTTGGATCATGTAATCTCAGACCTTTGCGAACTTCTTTTGTCAGCCTAACCTCATACTTGTTCAAAACAACCAATGAAAGAATATGAGAAATATTCTTAGTGATTTCCAAATGAGATTGAGGGCACTTGTATTTATAGGCTTCCAAGGGTGACCAATTCTCCATTAGGGGTGACCTATCCAAATGTGGATATGTAGGATTTTGTTCATAAGTACACTTTGCCTTGTCCAAATTTGATGAGATTTAGGATAATTTTGGTCCTCTCAAAAACAAGAATTCAATTCAATAATCATATACATAAAATGATTCATCCAAAGTGGAATTTGATCCTAGTTTCCAATTTAACACTCCCTCTCCACTAGGGAGAATTCCGCCTGCATCATGTCATGTGTATCTTGTCGCCATATAATTTCCCATCTCTACTCAACTCTATTTGTTGAAGCATTCTCCAATCTAAAGAATATGTTGAAATATGGCAACAAGAATATTCCAATTTAATTTGTCCTTGAATTAAATTGTGAATTAAAATCGAATTTAGTCTTAACAGCTACTTGGAAATAATTAATTAATTAATTTTAAATTAATTAGTTGGAGAAATTCAAGTGATAAGTCCATGCAAGAGTTATCCCTTAAATTAAGGAGATAAGATTGAGTTATATTTGAGTTGTAATTAGTTAACTCAGTTTACTGAGTTAAGTCCAGTTAAATTAGTTCCAAACTATTTGAGGAACTAATAGTGAGTTAACAGTCAGTTGATGCATTAATGCACTCAACTAGTGCTACTCTAGTTAACTGAACATTTCCTCATCAGAAACTGATGCATGTCTATTTTGAGAAAGGCACAGTTGAATTAAATGTTCAAGGACAATGTACTATCAGTTGCATGTGTTTTCTCATGGAGAAAACTCATGCATGCAGTCAAGGATTTATCCTTGAGGATTGTGCAGTTTTGAAGGAAGGTTTTCCACTTGGTAATTGGAAAATCATATAGAAGGAACAACGCAAGGAAATAGGAGCTTGGAGGGCAGAGAGAAAGGTTGGAGAGAAGCCAAGATTTTCTATGAGCATCTATGAGGATTGTACTGAGAGCTAGCTAGCTGTGAGAGCTAAGTCTTTGTATAATTCCTATGTATTTTCACCATGTATGATAATACAATAGTGTGAGGTTTTTAGCTGAGGCTTCCCCAAAGTATTTTCATGTGTATTGTGCCATTGAATCTTCCTCTTTTGGTTATATTGTTCAGCTGGATATTTAAGCTTCCGCAAATTGATAATAGAAGTAGGTTATAGTATTCTACTTTGATTTATATTGCATTATAAGGTTAACCTACACAGATTTTGTACATGGTATCAGAGCTAGATTTGTAGAACCTTTCTACATGGTATCGAAGCTGTGAACAGTATACTAAGAAGAGAATTCAAAGTTTGAAGTTCAGGGTTGTAGGTACAAATCGAATTCATATCATACTTCAAGGTTGGCCAATGGCATTCTATGGCTTGAGACTCGAGTATGCCTTTGAAGGTAGCTCGAATTACATAGAATGGAAAGATAGAATGGAGGCTAAATTAGAAGACAATGGCTTGAAGGAATTCATTGATCAAGAAATCCCAAAGCTAGCTTCAACTAATGCACAAGAGTTGGCTGAGTGGAATAAGTGTGTGGCGAAGGCGAGATAGATCATCCTTGAGGGAGTTCGAGACCATATTGTCTCGAGTCTCCATGGGAAGGATACTCCATTTTCAATGTGGAAGACATTGAAGCAACTCTACCAGAACAGTAGCAACCAATGGAAATGGGTGCTCAAGGATAAGCTATGAAGAATCAAGATGGAGAAGGGCGATACTATTTCCACATATATGAACAAGCTCACCACCTGTAGAGATGAGCTTGGCAGTGTGGGAATAACTACTACCGATGATGATATGGTGAGCCTTGCTCTCCTTGGCCTTCAAAAGAGTTGGAATAGCTACCAAGACTCTGTGAATGGAAGGGAGAAACTGTTGGATTGGCAACGACTGTGGTCGGATCTTATGCAGGAGGAGATCAGGAGGAGCACACGAGATGGTTCTTCATCCAAGAATGATGGTGAAGAAAATCTGGCCTTAGCAAGTAAGGCAAGGAAACGGAAGCGGAATACTTCCCATTTCAAATCAAATTCTTCTCATGGAGGGAAGAAGGGTGACATGTCTAAAGTAAGATGCTTTAATTGTCACAAGATGGGACATTATGTGACCAATTTCCCATCGAAGAAGTCCAAGAAGGGATCCTCAAAAGGATCAGAATGTGAGGCATTTGCCTCTTAGTTCGAAATGGACTTTACCCTCATCGCATGCATGGTGTCATCAATGATGGGTTGTGTCTAGTATCTTGACAATGGAGCCTCATTCCACATGACCAGTGATAAAAATTTATTCAGTGCCCTAGAGGAGAAAGACCTCAAGATACGCTTGGAGATGGGTGACGATGAAAGGTATAGTGTTTCAGGAGTGGGCACAATTTCTTTTCAGAGGGAGCATGGACTTCCTCTCAACTTGACAGATGTGATGTATGTGCCTAGAATGAAGAAGAACTTGGTATCGGTCGCGATGTTGGAGGAAATGGCTACGATGTTGTCTTCAGTAAAGGAAAGGCGTTCCTAAGACACATGAACATGGGTGAGACCAAGAGGATAGGGATTCGGGTGAAAAATATCTATAAACTAGAGGTAGATGATTGTGTAGCATTGAGTACGAAAGAAAAATTGGTGCAAAGCCAAGGCATTGGCAAGTTGTGGCACAGGCGGTTGGGCCATTTGCATCATGGTGCTTTGAAGATAATACAACATATATCTACAGGACTTCCCAAAGGTAAACTTGAGCAAGTTGACACATGCAAAGGTTGTACCTTGGGAAAGTACACCAAGTCTTCCTCTCATGATCGAGACAGGCGAGCAGAGGCTATCTTAGAGAGAGTTCATATTGATTTGTTTGGACCATTCTTGATGACATCCACAATGAAGCAAAGGTATAATGTGATTTGCATTGATGAGTATTCTCGTAAATGCTGGATTTATTTCATGCAGAAGAAGGACCAAACTTTCACAAAGATTTGTGAGTTCAAAGCTTTGGTCGAGAAAGAGTCAGGGAGGAAGATCAAGGCCTTAAGAAGTGACAACAGTGGAGAATATGTCTCTCAATAGTTTAAGGACTTCTGTGTAGTGAAGGAATTAAACGAGAGTTGACGGTAGCTCATAACCCACAGCAGAATGGGGTGGCCGAGAGGAAGAACAAAACTATTGTAGGGGTAGCATGGGAAATGTTGCATGACCAAGGCCTACCACTTCACTTATGGGCTGAGGCATCCAACACAATAGTATATTTGCAGAATAGAAGCCCGCATCGCATACTTCGGATGAAGACACTAGAGGAATCTTTCTCCGGTAAGAGACCAGATGTGTGTCAGTTCAGGATCTTTGGCTCATCGGTATATTTCCATGTGACAAAGGATGCATGAAATAATATTGAGCCAATAGAAGAGTTGGGGATATTTGTGGGGTACACTGATATGCCTCACAACTATCGGGTGTATTTTCCTACTAGTCGAAGGACAGTGGTTCACAAAGATCTCAAATTTGATGAGCAAAAGGCCATGAAAATTTCCCTTGAGAGGGAGCTCCAACTACAGGCTGTGGAGGAACTATTGGTTCCTAAGAAGGAGGAGCCTCAGACTAATGCGGAGCAGCTACATGCAGAGGTTCCAGGAGTGGAGACATCCACTCAAGCAGAGTCTTCCTAAGATGGACAAAAGCGCACAAGAGAAGCTGACAGATTGTTGGAGGATGCAAGAGAGAATGTGGCAGCACCATCTTCTCAATGTAGACAGAAGAGTTCACCTGAGAGGTACACTAGATATGTGGCCCTTTCTAGGGAATGCATTGAGACAGAGCCATCTTCATTTGAGGAAGCAGTGCAGCAGTGAATTTGGGTTGATGCTATGGTGGAGGAGTATGACTCCATAGTTTGTAACAGTGTCTGGGACATGGTTCTGAGACCAAAGAACAAGTCAATTGTGAGTTCCTGTTGGCTTTACAAGGTAAAGCAAGCTGCTGATGGTAGTGTGGAGAAGCATAAGGCAAGATTTGTTGCCCATGACTTTTCACAGGTTGAGAGGATCATGTTGTTGCAATATATTTTGACAGAGGAGCAAGATGTTGACATTTTGATAAAGGCATTATCAAAGTGTAAATTTGAGTTCCACAGAGATAGGATCGGGGTGGTAGATAATCCCTTTCTTGTTAAGAGGGAGTGTTGAAATATGGCAACAATAATATTCAAAATTAATTTGTCCTTGAATTAAATTGTGAATTAAAATCGAATTTAGTCTTAACAGCTACTTGGAAATAATTAATTTATTTATTTTAAATTAACTAGTTGGAGAAATTCAAGTTAGAAGTATTTCTGAAGTCATGCAAGAGTTATCCCTTAAATTAAGGAGATAATATTGAGTTATAATTGAGTTGTAATTAGTTAACTCAGTTTGCCAAGTTAAGCCCAGTTAAATTAGTTCCAAATTGTTTGAGGAACTAATGGTGAGTTAACAGTCAGTTAATGCATTAATGCACTCAACTAGTGCTGCTCCAGTTAACTGAACATTCCCTCAGCAGAAACTCATGCATGTCTATGATGAGAAAGATCCATTTGAGTTAAGTTTTCAAGGACAGTGTACTATCAGTTGCATGTGTTTTCTCATGGAGAAAACTCATGCATGTAGTCAAGGATTTATCCTTGAGGATTGCGGAGTCTTGAAGGAAGGTTTTCGACTTGGTAATAGGAAAATCATCCAGAAGGAACAACGCAAGGAAATAGGAGCTTGGATGGCAGAGAGGAAGGCCGGAGAGAAGCCAAAATTTCTTGTGAGCATCTGTGAGGATTTTACTGAGGGCTGGCTAGCTATGAGAGTTAAGGATTTGTATAATTCCTATGTATTTCCACCATGTATGATAA
>APFE030587221.1:20057-30920 GCA_000404065.3 Pinus taeda | reverse complement strand
ATCAGTTGACCTTGTTCCTTTAGGTAGTGAAGCAACACTTTTAGGGACTTAGGAGCCCTCAGTTTATGGACATTTATGATTAGGGTTGAAGTGCCCAAAAATGTCTATAACACATAGGCTAGGCTAGAGTAGGCTAGGATAATAGCAATAGACTAGGGTATTATAGATTAAGATAGAGTTGGCTAGGATAATCTATGCTACGCTAGAGATGACTAGGGTAAGGTAGGCTATAGTAGGATAGGCTAGGAAAGCTAGGCCATACTAGGCTATGCTAGAGTAGACTAGGTCAAGCCAGAGTCGGCTAGGGTAGACTTGACCAAGCTAGAATAAGGTAGGCTAGGTTAGAGTAGGCTATTAGGCTATAGTTGGCTAAGATAAACTAGGGTAGGCTAGGCTAAAGTAAGCTAGGTTAAGCTAGGATAGGAAAAGCTAGGAAAGAGAATGCTAATTAGGTTATAGTAGGCTAGGCTAAAGTAGGCTAGAGTAGGTTAGGCTAAGATGGAGTAGGTTAGGTTAGGCTTCGCTAGACTAGGCTAGGATAACATAGGCTAGAGCATGTTAGGCTAGACTAGGTAGGCTAGGTTCAGCCAAGTTATGCTAGAGCAGGCTACGTTAGGTGAGAGTAGTTTAGGATAGACTTGACTAAGCTAGATTAAACTAGGCTAGGTTATAGTAGTCTAGTAGGCTATAGTCGTTTATGCTAAGATAGGGTAGAGTAGGCTAGGCTAGGTTAGGTTAGAGTATGTTAGTCTAAGGTAGGTTCAAGTAGACTAGGCTAAGATAGAGAAGGGAAATAATAGGCTATGCTTGACTAGGATAGGGTGCGCTAGGCTAGAGTAGGCTAGGCTAAGCTAGGGTAGGCTAGATTAAGCTAGATTAGGTTAGAGTATGCTAGTAGGGTATATTTGGCTAAGTTAAGATAGGTCAAGCTAGAGTAAGCTAGGTTAAGATAGGATAGGCAAAGCTAGGAAAGAGTATGCTAACATTGGTTATGGTAATCTAGGCTAAAGTAGGCTAGAGTAGGTTAGGCTAGGATAGAGTAGGTTAGGGTAGGCTTCGCTAGACTAGGATAGAGTAGGTTAGGGTAGGCTTGGCTAGACTAGGCTAGGAAAGACTATGCTAACCTGGGTTATGGTAGGCTAGGCTAAAGTAGGCTAGAGTAGGCTAGTCTAGGATAACGTAGGTTATGGTAGGCTTGGCAAGACTAGGATAGAGTATTAGGTTAGGCTAGAGTTGGCTAGGATAGTCTAGGCTACGCTAGAGTAGGCCAGGCTAAACAAGGTTAGAGTAGGCTAGATCAAAGTAGGCTAGGTAGGCTAGGTTAGGCTAGGATATGCTAGAATAAGCTAGGTTAGAATAGGTTAGGCTAGAGTCGACTAGGCTACATTAAAGTAGGCTAGGCTAGAGTAGACTAGGCTAGGTTATGCTAAGCTATTCTAGTCCTAGCTAGGCTAAGTTTGAGGAGGCTAGACTAGGTTAGAGCAATCTAAGCTAGGCTAAGCTTGGTCAGAGCAGGTTATGCTAGTGTAGGCTAGACTAGGTTAGAGTAAGTAAGGCTAAGTAAGGTTAGGCAAGAGTAGTGTAACATAGGCTAGGTTAGATTAAACTAGGCTAGGTTAAAGTGAAGGAAGGGACAAAGGAATAAGGAGGAAGGGGTTATGGGGTGGCAATCAAACGGTAGGAGATATATGGGGTAACATTGATATAGAGATAGTGGGAGGGAGGGAGCAGATGGTGTTGGTGTGGTGCGTAAAATAAAATTAAGGGTAGAGGAAAGAGATTAGTACGACAGAGGAAAGAGAGATTGAGATGGAGGGGGGGATATAGGGAAGGAGATTAAGGGAGACAAAATTGGGCAAGGAATAAGGAGAGGGATGGATGGAGGGAGGTGTGGAGAATACGATAGTGAACGAGATGATAGGGGAAAGGGAGAGAGTGAGAGGATAAGAGAAATGTAGAGTATGGATATAAATAGGGGGAGTCATGAGTAAGGGAGGAGAAAGAAGGAAGTGAGAGTGAAAGAAATATGATAAGAGATGGTATAGATGGGAGAATTGAAGAAATTTGATGTTTTCATTAGGTTAGAGAGGGAGGAATGGAAAGGGGTAGGATATATGATTAAGGAGAGAGGGATGGAAAGGAGGGGGGTTAGGTAGGAAAATCCATCTTTTAGACAAGTCCGATCTTCATAGATTCATAATTAAAATCTAGAACAAACTAGACAATAAATATAATTTCTCTCTAGAAAATCCTTAAAGAGACATATTTGTTTTATGAAGTAAATCTCCCCTTAAATCCTTACATTTCTTGTTTCTTGCTCCACTTCAATCTCTAAATATTAGAATGTTGATGTCATAAGCCTACAATCCAATGATATCAAATCCTCCTTTGCACAAGAAGCCTTCAATCTAAATTGGACAACATAAGGGCATAAGTTAAGTGTTCGAAAATTCAACCCCTTATCCATTGAGTACCATTACATTTATAGGAGGGAAGGGAGAGGTAGGAGATCCAAAATAATGAGTAATAGGTTGCACAATGAGTGGGATTAGGTCCATCAATCCTGGGATGAAGTCCAAATAAGTAGGAGCTCAAGTCTAGGTTCTTGGGATAAGTTTTCTCAATAAGGCTTCTAGAATTTACCTTTTGTTTTCACCCAATTATAATGGTTGTCAAACGGTTTAGTGGATAATAGTGCAACACACTACACAGGTGTTAATGATTGAACCTATGGTTTTGTACTTTTATTATATGGGTAGTGTAACCCAAATTCAAATGCTAGTTCTTAAGAAATGTAATCCAGGATTCTTGTGTTTCTCAGAATAGTTTTTCCTCTAGCTATGTAGGGTATTACTGAGAAGGCTTCAACGGAGAGCAAGAGTTCCAAATTTACAGTCATTTTCCTAATGGTGCTAAATTGACATGTAACGAGGTGGGAGGGAGGGGGGGTTCTAGAGGTAGGGAAGGTAGAGGGACAAGTTGTGTAGTAGCTAATAGAGTGATGGAGGGAGGGTGTAGGGATAGAAACAAGGGTTGGAAGTAGCAGTTGGTAGAGGTACTAGGAGGGAATAAAAAGGAAAGAGAAGGAAGGGGAATATGGAAGAGTAAAGTTGGGAGAATGGTGGTATGGAGGGATATTGAAATAAGGTCAGTTAGTGTATTACAGTGTGAAGGATGGGTGTGGGTGAGGGGAAGGAGTGAAATAATGGGGAGCGATAAGGGTTGATAATGGGAAGGAGAGAGGTTATGATATAGGGGGAGATAGTGAGAGGAGGTGGAAATTTGATAGTTTGTGTTTGGGTTTGGGAGAAGGAGAGGGATATAAGGTGTAGTGTAGTTAGTGGAAGGGAGAAAAAGAGGGAAATTGGTAGGGATCGTACTGGGATAATTAGTAATTTTTTGGTGAGAAGGACATGATAAGGGAGAGTGTTGGAGGGATATGGGGAATCAGCTAAAGAACTGTAAGAGAAGGGTTGGGGGAATGACATGGTGATAGAAGGTGTAAAAGGGAATCTAGAATGAAGGGAATGTGGGATGGAGAGGAAGAGGGAGAATAGGGAATTATTCATTTTTTGGGGTAGGGAGAGTAGGGATTAGTTGGTACGGGTTAGGAGGGAGAGGGTGGGATGGATCTGGGGAAATGGTAAAGTAGGGACCATAGAGGAGAATGAGAATAGTGGATAGAATTGAGGAGAGGAGGAATAGTGGAGAGAAATGAGGGAGAGTTTGAGGAAGAAATGGTATGAGAAAAGGATGGACAAGGAGAGGGAGAGGAGGAAATTTGTGGGATAGAAAGGGAGTGAATGGAGTATATGAATATATATAGGGGAAGGGATGGGATTATGGGGATGAGCTAAATAAGGAGAGGGGGACAAGAGGAGAAATTTTCATTAGTAGGTGGGATCAAGGCTAGAGTGGGAGGGAGGGGTGAAGTAATGAGAGAGGGAGAGAAGGGGTCGGGGGAGTGAGGGTTGGTGTGTTGAGTGTAATATCTAGTGAGGTGGAGGGGTTGGAGAGGGATGATAGGGATGTTGTAGGGAGAGGACGAGGCTTTAGCTAGTTCACGGAGGGAGAGGGAATGAATGGTGGATTGGTGGAGGGAGGAAATGGTATAAATATATGCCATCATCAATCATTTCTTGAACACTCTAATCACATACTCATACATAGCTCACTATCATCAAATTTAAGAATCTACTCATTCTCCAAGTTTTGTGCCTCTCGTACATAGGACCATCAACACACCCAACTCGAGTAAAGGTATCCCCATACCCTAGTCATCATAAGGTCCTCCAAGTGAATTTTATTTATCAACTCCACTAACTTCTCCATACCTAGGTCCATGAAGAGATCAAGAAACTCATAAATCATCAAATCAATCATGCAATACTCTAATGGTGTCTCAATTATTGCAATATCACCTCAAGTTTCTCTACTGAGTTTGATTCAAATCTACTACTCTTATCTTTGGTCAAGTTTCTCCGCTCTTGATCTCCATAGATATGAAATTTTTTTCCATGTCCAAGCCTTCATGACTCAACCAAAAAATTCCATGTCCAAGCTTGCATGTATATGCTAACTAGGGAATAAAAAGAACTCTTTTTATTTATCTATTCATTTTATGAATGAAAATGTTGATATTTCCTTGTTCTCTGGTAGGGGATACAAGTATGAAGGAAGAGGGTTAGAATTGTCTTCATGGAATGGAGGTCAAGTAGAGGCCTAATCCTAGCTTCAGTGATGATTTTTCTCAATTCAGGCTCAAAATAGGCTACTAATGAATTTCCTATAGGAAAACTATAAGATGTCCCAGTTCTCCTACAAGATACCATGTTTTACTACAGGAAGATCCCGAAAGCTTAGGAAGTAGTTTAGAAGGTGGAATGAAGCTTGGGAAAGGTATATAATGAGAGAATAAGGCAGGAAGGGGGTGAACATTACCAAGAACTCAAGAAAGTATTTCAATATGGTTGGATTTACTCAATGGAAATGGAAATTTTGTTTTATAAACTAAGAATCCAGATTGAGATTTTAGAAGCTCCTGCACAAACAGACATTCTTTTCTACATCTATACACAAATGAAACTATACATGGAAAATATTTATTTAATGGAAGAAAACATAACTATTACCATGTAATGTCTAAGTGCATGATGGACTTTCTTTGAAATCAATACAAGACCCAAGAGATCAGAAATGACAATTGCAACCTATCCTAAGAAGCTTAAAGGTAATGACCTACTCATCAAGAAACCCTAGTTTATGCAGCAAAGTAAGAACTCTATTTTTTTCTTGTATGAAAGTGTCCCTCAAATAATGATCCAAAAATAGAGAGATGAGCTAAAAACCACTATCATGAGCATTTCTAAAATTCATTTTTTCACTGCGATACCAATTTTCTAACTATCCACAAATGGAAGCCAACTAATTAATCACACCAATATTTGTATATTAACAACAACAAAAGTAGTTCAACAACTAACTATGAATGTAATATAAGAATATGTATACAAGAAGAGGAACCTTTGCTGCTAAGGTTGGGACCTAACCCAAGAGCTTTAGCTGTTCGAGTCAACTAAGTGCTGGATCAAGGGAATGCCTCTCATTTTCATTAAAATATCAAAAGTACACGAGGGTAACCAAGCACAAAGTTTCAACTCAAAAGCGATTCTTGGATACAATGAACAAAATTATGAATCCTAATGAGGATCTAGGGCTTATTATTTATACAATTGAAGTTACCAACAACTTCCTTAAGTTTATGGAGGCTTGGCTCCCAATCTCAAGATCAACTAGTCTTCAACTATCATTGTCTTGGCTTCCATTGATATTAATGGCTTGGCTACCTGCAACTTTGAGTTGATGAGATTTGCTGGAGGATTCTTTGAGTGAGTGAGGAGTTAAGGAGGGAGATCCCATCTCCTAAAATCCCTCTTTCTTGTCTCCTTCAAGTTCCGACACTTTAATTAGACAAAATTTGCTCCAAAGCCTGCAATCAATGCACATTAGACCACTAGACATGACATCTCATCTTTACCCTTCACATTAAGAAAAATATAACAAAACATGTAAATAATTATGAGAAAAGTTGATTTTAGTAAGCGAGAGAGTTGTATTAAGGTCCATATAATTAACCCTTTGATAAGCGTCATCAATAATATCTACGAAAATATAGTGAATTAAGATTTGAAATTTGTATTCAAAGCTTACTAATATTTATGCTCCACATGGTTGCAATTTCATCTTCTCAAGCCTTGCAGAAGAAATAAATAAATAAATAAATAAATAAATTAATTAATTAAAATAAATAAATAATATATATATATATAAACATCAAAGATGAACTATTTGAAGAAGTAAAACCCTACAATTCAAAAATCTTATACCAAATGTTACGCAACCAACTCACAAAATAGAAGAAAAGATAGAACAACAACTTAAGGATTAGCCTCTTCGAGGGAAAAACTCCTTTATATTAGGTAAATGAATAATTATTGGTTGATACAAATGATAAAATCTCCTTGGTATATATAGGAGTCTAAGGGGCCATAATATAATCAGAATCTATATAACAATAATAATTTAAGGACACAAAAATAAGAATAGGGGGCTACACTAACAATAAAAATAAAGGGAGTACACTAGTATTATAGGGACATGACATATGTGGTACTCTGCTTGAGTCTTTATAGTCCCTTTCAATAGTGATGTGATGGATGGAGGATGACATCCATAAATTTCCATAAATGTTGGAATCCGTTATCAAGTATGGAAAGATGTGTTGTACCACCATTCTTTATTTGTGTATATTTATCAGATGCAAAGAAATGTAGATATCCCTCTAAATGTTTATTCGTAATATTAATTTTCCCATAAAATTAAGCATGGTAACATGTGTCGTTAGCCAATGGAGTAACCAAACAAGAAAGAAATTCAATCCAAAATTTTTTAATGAAATTTGGATCTCTATCACTTACAATAATATTTTGTATTCCATGTATCTTTTAGATTATTCCCACGAATTCTTCTACCACTATACTTGTTTTAGAAGGATGAGAAAGATTGAAAAATAGGCATACTTTTTCATTCAATCTATCACTACTATAATGACCCTATTTCCTTCTAATTTTGAAAAGCCTATAATAAAATTGATTGTAACATCTTCCAAATATTTGCTTGGTATGAGTAATAGTTGAAGGAGCCTTGGTTGTTGATTGAATCTCCCTTATTTTTTGTCATACCACACATTCAACCACAAAATTTTGTTCATATTCTTTAATACCATTCCAAGGATATCTTTCTTCACTATATGGTATGTTTTCAAGAACCTTAAAGGTCCTCCTTCTATCTAAGTGGGAACTTATTAAATAAGTATAAGTGATCTTGATACCACAATAAATCATTCTTCTACAAATGTTTTTTTACTATATCACTCCTCCTTGAGTTGTTAAATGATCTTTCCTACATTCTCACACTACTTTTGTTCTACACTTGCTTCTTCCACCTAGTTATATTGGCACATAGTAAACATTTTGTGTATTCCTCTTTCCTTGAGAATTCATCTTCCACAATATTTTTATTTCCGTTTTTGTAAATGATTTTAAAGGCATAACCCAAAATATTTGTAACCAATTTTTTTCTCTTATGAATATAGTTCTTTTTCCAATAATTACTAAAATTTATGATGCTTTTCTTTTACTTCGAAGTGTCCTCCTCCTAGGTATAGATGTCATTGCTTCGCTTCTTATAGGATGGTTAAAATTTATTCTTGATAGGTCATTATAAGTAATTTATTTCCTTTAAATTCATTACTTTCAAACGAAAGGGGTCTTCCTTCTTATTCAAAAAATACACCAATTCCATGACATGAAGCATCAAACTCAACAATGATGGTTTTTGTTAAGTCAGGTGTTGTAAGGAAAAGAGTTTTTCATATAGCCTATTTAATTTTTTTTTAAGATTTGGTTTCTTCTTTACACTCAGAAAATGCTTCCTTCTTCAATAATTTTGTTAGATAAGTTTCTATTTAACCATAATTCTTCATGAACTTACACTAATATCCTGCTAATCTTGAGAATCCTTTGAATTTCTTCAAGATTTTTGGATTGTTCATTCCCTCATAGATTTTATTTTGTTGGGATCCATTTTGACACCGTCATGTGATATAATGTGACCCAAATTGTTATGAAACCAGCTCACAGAAAGATAGAAAAGAAATATAAATGCCTTCGAATTTAGCCTCTTCGAGGGGGAAACCTCCTTTACATTACACAAATGAACAATTCTTGGATGATACAAATGACAAGACCTCTTTTCTATCTATAGGAGTCTAAGGGGTCATAATGTTATCAGAGCCGACATAACAATAATAATATTAAGCCATAACAATAACAATAGTGGGCTTCTATTGGGCATAATAATAACAATATGGGGACTACATGGGCACAACAATATAATAAGGGGGTTGCAATAATAATAATAAGGGGTTACACTAGTAGTATAATGATCTAACATGCCCTCTCCTTCAAAAAGTGTTGTCCTCAGCGCTTGAGTAGTTATAGATGCTTCGATATAAAATTCTTGTCCTCCCATGTGGAATCTTGAGCGGGTAAGTTATTCCACTTGATGAGATACTCCGAAATTGATCGATTTTGTAGCTGTCAAGTTCTTTTTTCTGTGACTATTTCATGTACCAATATGATTTTTACTTCCTTGTCAAGTTCTAATAATATTGTTCGAACTGGGATCTTGCCACTTATAAAATTCCTTAAGCATGAAACACAGAAAATTGGGGGCACTCAGGAAGATGGAGGAAGCTCCAATTTGTATGCCATAGTACCAATCTTTTGCAATGCATTGTAAGGAACATAGTCCTTTTGTGATAATCTATTATCCTTCATAGCTTGCTTGAGGGACATCTTTTTATGGTTATTCGTAAAAATACCTAGTTGCCTATATCAAAACTTCTTTCGATGTGATGTTGATATACCTATTGTTTCATTTTATTCTGTGCCAAAGTGAGTTTACCCTTCAATAGTTGGATAACTTTTTGTTGTTGAGGATCTACCTTAAGACCTTTATGAGATACAATATGACCCAAGTATTCCACCTCTTGTACTAGTAAGAAACATTTGGAGGTTCTTGCATATAATTGTTTCTCATCCAATAGTCAGAGAACTCTATCAATGTGTTGAACATGATCCTTTGAAGACTTTTTATATATTAGTATGTCATCCAAAAATACTAACACAAATTTTCTAAGGAAGGGTTTGAAAATGGAATTCATCAAACCGCTGAATGTAGAAGGTGCATTAGTAAGGCAAAACGGCATGACCAAAAATTCATAATGACCCTCATAAGTTCTAAATGTTGTTTTTGAAATGTCTTCATTCTTCATTCTAATTTGATGATATCCTACACGAAGGTCAAACTTGTTGAAGTAAATTGGTCCATGTAATTCATCTAATAATTCATCAATGACAGGAATGGGAAATTTATCTTAAATAATAATCTTGTTGAGATCCCTATAATCTGGGCACATGTACCGTGATCCATCCTTCTTTGGTACCAATACCACTGGAGGAAAGAAATAACTTTGACTAGGTTGAATTATACAATCCTCTAGCATTTCTGCAACCATACGTTCAATTTCACTCTTTTGCACAAAGGGATATGTATAATGCTTTATGTTTAAAGTAACAGTTCTTAGAAAATGAATAGCCTGATCATGATCACAAATAGGTGGAAGGCCTTTGGGAGTCTCAAATACCTTGGAATGATTGTCCAAGGTTTTTTGGATATTTGGAGAAGTAGATGATTTCGACGTGGGAACCTCTAGCGAATATAATTGTGAAATTGTGCCACATTGTTCTTCCTTTAGAAGCTTTGTCATGCCGTTAGAGTTGATTATCTTTGTCAACCTCCCAAAAGATTGTAGGCATTGGATTCCTAGTACGACATGAACACCACCCATTGGAATGGAAAACATTGGACTATTCAAAACATATTCTCCCATGGAGAGCTTGATATTATGGCACTTTCTAGAGAAACTTGTGGTTCTTCCTTTTGAAACCATCACTTCAAACTCTGGTGCTCGATATGGGAAGTAATTCAATTCCTTCGCTATCCTACAATGAATAAAATTATGGTTACTGCCCAAACCAATCAACACTATTACCTTTTTATTCTTGATATGTCCTTCTATGTTGAAAGTTTGAGGAGTGGTAATTCTTTCCAATGCTTTATAAGATATGATCAGATTCATTTCTTCTTTTTCTTGGGTTGGTTCCTAGTGTATATCCTCTTATTTTGATGTTTCTTGATTATTTTCTTCCTCCTCTTCACAATATATGTAAAATAATTTATTCTCAACATACTTATGACCTTTAGTGTATTTTCTATCACAATGTAACAAAGCCCTTTTTCTCTTTTTTCTTCCAATTGTTGTGGTGTAAACCTTGTAGGTTGTGGAAGGCTAGGAGAAGAAACACTTCCATATTTATAGTTGTGAGTGGTAGGATTCCTTGTTTCCATAGTTCGTTTTTCAGTTCTTCTTGCCAACCTAAATGCCTTCTCCAATGAATTAGGTTCCTGAAGATGAACCTCATGTTGAATGTTATCCTCTAAAGTCCCTATGAAGACATCAATCATTTGTTCTTTGGAATAGCATTTACCCTTATATTCAATTTTTGGAAGTCCTCAATGTACCCTACCATTAAACCCCTATACTACTAGTGTAACCCGTAATTGTTATTAGTACAACCCACTTATTATATTGATGTACCCATGTAGTGCCCATATTGTTACAATTGTTCCCCATAGAAGCCCACTATTGTTATTATTGTGCCCTTACATTATTATTGT
>APFE030587221.1:4653-18436 GCA_000404065.3 Pinus taeda | reverse complement strand
AAGAAGAAAAAGGTTCAAGTAGTGAAATATCACATCGAGCATCAACAACAAGTTCTCCAACTTTTAAAGGATAACGCCACTTCGGTGCAAAATCAAATGAAACAACAGGTAGATCAACATCATAGCGAAAAATGTTTTGATGTAGGTGATTGGGTATTTTTACTGCTACATCTCAAGCAAGCTATTCATGAGAAGAAAATGTTGGCAATACTACATGCACTTAAAAAATGGCGACCTTACTGAATCGGATGACTCTTCAAGGATGAGGATGTGGAAGCATTGTTTTGTGTTATTTCTATTATCCAACGAGATTGGATAAATGAAGCGAGGGATGAATGGAAGAAGGACGAAGAAGTATGGCAACTTATTCAAAAGTTGCAAAATATCCCAATTCAAACAATATTTCCAGAAATTTAAGAGGAAGGAAAAACCATATTGGAACCTGGAGCAGTCACAGAAACAAGAACCCGACAGCTACGAAATCGATCAATTTTAGAGTATCTCATCAAGTGGAAGAATTTACCCAGTGAAGATTCGACATGGGAGGACAATAATTTTATACAAAAGCATCAAGAACTACTCAAGCATTGAGGACAACACTTTTTGAAGGAGAGGGGCATGTTAGGCCCATATACTACTAGTGTAACCCCTAATTGTTATTAGTACAACCCACTTATTACATTGATGTACCCATGTAGTGCCCATATTGTTACTATTGTGCCCCAAAGAAGCCCACTATTGTTATTATTGTGCCCTTACAATATTATTATTATTTAGGCTCTAATTATGTTATGACCCCTTAGACTCCTATATATAGAGAGGAGGTATTTTCATTTGTATCATCGAAGAATTGTTCATTTATGTAATGTAAAGGAGGTTGCCCCCTCAAAGGGGCTGAATTCTAAGGCGTTGATCTATCTTTTATATCTTTTCTTGAGATGGTTTGATAACAGTGGGTCCATATGGGTACGCGTCATGCTTCTAAGGACTACGAAATTGGCCATAGCCATTGGAACAAGCGAGGAAGTTCATTAGTTGAGATTAAAGATACAAGTCAGGAAAATGCAGGAGGCGTTATTGCTTTGTATTCTTGGCGAGATGCAAAATGTTCTTGGCGGGAAGCATATTTTTATATGTTCTACAGATTCACGGGTTTGTGAGTTATGTGGACATGAAATCTTTATATATTGACACATTTGTTCCTCTTCGGGTCTGACTCTTGATTCTTGTTAGCCAATTTCTGCAGTGTTTCTCTTTTGAGAGTTTTGAGGTTTGGTTTGTAGGGGTTAGGTATTTTTCCTTTGGCCCGGTCGTTTTGCTTGGTCCATAGCTTCCCGTGGAATGTTATATTTTATGTAATTTATTCACTGACTAATGAAATATAAGGTCCGACTCTTGCTTCAGCAAAAAAAAGAATATTAATGCTAGTTAATTCACGACAAAATATTGCTAGAGCAACCTCTTCTAGCTCTAGATATTTTGATGGTTCCACTTCTTCATCTTGACTTTATATATGGAAAAAATTCTTCTTAGTGTATGTATTCCCCCTAGTGTACTTTCTATCACAATTGAAACATAGTCCTTTTTCTCTTATTTCATCCATTTTCTAAGGTTTAACCTTGTTAGTTTAGGAGAGAGCATGATTTTCATTATAGTTATTAATGACAAATTTTCTAGTTGGTATATTGTTATTTTCAACTTTCCTTGCTAGATTTGAAAGAATTTTATAGATATTTAGCTTTAAAGAGATGCACCTTGTGTTCAATTATTTCCTTTAAAATTCCCATAAATAGGTTTAACAACTTATCACTTGAAATTTTCTACCCTAAGACTTAACTTTTAAGTTTATTGAATGTTCCTTATAACTAGCCATTTTTGTCAAAGGTTTACCAATTTATTAAAGATTGTATTTCTCATAATATCCCCATAATGTGATATAAATTCCTTTATAAAAAAGGACCAAGATATAATAGATTCCTTTTTTCTTTCACAAATCCATTAATACCATACATGTTGATATTTTTCTAAAAACATGGCTACACTATTTACCTTTGGAAATGTTGCCACTTGGTGTAGATAGAAGTATTCCTCCATATGGAATATCCATGTTATATTATAGTTACTATGAAAATTCCTCATATGTACCTTCAGAATGTAGTAGTTCATTGGTATTGATGTGAAGCCTTGATAATTCAAATCTTGGAATGAGAAAACACCATTATGGTTTTATGCTTAAATATTTATGCGCTCCAATTGTAATAGAATACTCCCAATATGTGATTGAGTATCAACAATTTACTACTCCTCATCTTCATGATTTCCTTGGATCTCCATTTCCCTCTTAAAGAGATTTTGTAATATTGTAATTTTTTTCTTCCTTATTTTAATTCATTGATTTTTCTATTTCTTTCTTGAATATTTTGTATTTATTCACCTATTTCCCCCATCTTTGGTTTTGTATTCTTTTCTAATCCTTGAATTTGTGATATTTGGTCTTCCAACATGGTTACTCAATAATATATATCTTCTATTTCTTCATGTGTCATGTATGAGCCATCAGGAGGTTTAATTGGTGCAGTAGCTTTCTCTCGATGAAAATTGATAGTAATCCTCTTTATTGCAACTTTTAGTCACGAAATAAAAATGGTTCTTCTAATCAAAATTTATGATAACTGTAAGTTATGTACCTTCAAAAGATTAATTTGGAGAATATTTAGGTGGTTGACTCTTTTCTTGATATATATCTAAGATTTGAACCCTTATGAAACTAAAATTTTGGTCTATAATACACAAATATATTTTCTCTACAATTCCATAGGTCTAAGCATAATTTTATGTGCCAAGTGAAAGTTATGGTAACTTTCCCAAAACATTTGGATTGTTGGCCTCTTCTGAAGAGAAAACTTATATAGTTTACCATGTGTACAATTCTTTAAAAATATTTTTGAAATTTTTACGTAACATACCATGATATGTCTTCTTAATTTTCATCAAGTTTCACTATTTGAAACATCCTATAAAATAATTATAGTGAAAATAATAAGATTGCTCATTTGAAACAAATTCCAAAACTAATCACAACATCTAACTTCCATAGAGTATATCCCATCTAGAATAGAGATATTTCATCAATATTTCTTCTCAACATCTTGAAATTTTCACCATCTAAAATGTCTAAGAAAAAAATTTATAGTGAAAATCGCATGATAACTTATTTGAAGCAACAAAACCTTATGTTCTTGTGCTCTAATACCAAATGTTATGAACCTTTCATATTAAAATTAATAATAATACAATAATTTATTATGCTTTTGTAGGTTTTAACCCTATACAACAATTACCCACAAACAAATTATTCAAAAAAATATATACAATGTTGAGAACGTAAAACAAATAAAAATAGATTTTTCCTTGGATCACAAAACTCAGACTACAAGATTGATCTTTTCATTATATTCCTTTGAATGTTATAATACATATATATACATGTCTAAGCATTCATAAACCCCAATCCATTAACCCTGGATTAGAACATAACCATAGTTCCCTTGACCGGATCTACAAAATACTTTGGGTAGAAAGCCAGCATGCCCAAAACAATGTGAAAAACTAATGAACCAAACCATGGGTAAGTTCACCCACCATCTCTGGGTCTATCCCCCACCACTGGGTCTACATATATATAGGAAAAAAGTTCCTTTGGTACTTCACTAGACCACGTGTAGGGGGGCTACTACCCCTCTGAAAAGCCCCTGATAGGGGAGATACCACCGCCTCTGGGACCCACGTGCTACATCTGATGCAATGAACATGAGGGGATATCACCCCTCTTATGGACCCTCCATGTGTAAGATTAGTTGTGGAAAGAATATAACACACACCCAACATTCTCCCACTTGTTGTTTTCTTTTGCTCATAGGGGGTCATAGGAGAGATTAGTCATTGCTCCAACCCTAGAATGCCCATTTTTTCTCTACGCTAAGAAAAATTATGATTACTCATAGACTTCGTCAATGCATCTATGAAGTCCACCTTTACTAATAACACTTTTTTCTTGTCAACCATATCCCTCACAAAGTGATACTGAACATCAATGTGCTATGGATTTAAATGATAAGTAGGTTTCTTTGACAAGAAAATTGTACTCTGGTTGTCATAGTTTATCCTTATAGCTTGTTGCACTGACCCCATACTTAAAAATAATCTCTGCAACCAAACTTCTTCCTTGCTTTCATTAGTGGTTGCCATGTATTTTCCTCTATAGTTGAAACTTCCACTATAGAATGTATATTTCTCATCCAACTGAATACTCCTCCAAATAGTTTAAATACATACCCACTTGTAGATATTCTTTGATCCAGATCTCCAATCCAGTCTTCATCAACAAAGCCATGGATGCGCAAAATTTTGTCCAATCCTAGTCTAACTTGGTAACACGAACCATAATCACTAGTTCCATGCAAATATCTAGAAACCCACTTCACTGTTTTCCAATGCTTTTTCTCTAGTTTTTACATAAACCTTCCCAACACTCCCATTTCATGTGTAATGTCTATTCAAGCACACACCATTGCATACATCAGGCTCTCGACTGCACTTGCATATGGAACATCGGACATGTCCTCTGCCTCTTCTTGCATCTTGGGGCACTATTCAACAGATACCTTTACACCTACAAGAATATGAACCTTCATTGGTTTACTATCCTACATACTAAACCTTTGTAGTATTGTCTCAACTTACTTCCTTCACTTCAACCAAAACTTCCTCTTTGCCCAATCTTATTTAATTTGCATGCCCAAATATATTTTGCAGCACAAAGATCCTTCATGTTGAATTTTGAGGAATAACGGATTTTCAAATGCTAGATCATTTCTTTGTCATTTCCAATTAGCAACATATCATCCGCATACAAGACCTAATAAATAATATGGTCACCAATAAATTTAAAATACACATGATGATCTACCTTGCTTCTAGTGAAGCCAAGTCCCCGTATATATGTATGAAATTTTTGATACCACATCCTTGGTGACTCTTTTAACCCATACAAAGACTTTTTTAACCTGCATACTAGTTGTTTCTCACCAATCACCACAAAGCCTTCACGTTGCTTCATGTAGACCTCCTCTTCTAAATCCCTGTGAAGATATGTTGTCTTCACATCCATCTGTTCTACCAGAAAATCAAAAGTAGCAACATAAGATAAAAGTAATCTAATAGAAGCTAACTTGAGAACATCATAAAAATATCACCAAAATCAATTCTTAGTACTTGGGAATAACCTTTTCCTACCAAAGGAGCTTTGTATTTTCCACCTTTCTTTCTACATTCATATTCTTCTTAAACACCCATTTGCTTCCAATGGGTTTCCTTCTAGCCGGCAACTACACTAGATCCCAAGCCTCATTTTTGTCCAAAGATGCCATTTCATCAACCATGAACTCTTTCCAAAGTTTTCCATCCTCTCAATCTAATGCCTCCCAAATAGTTCAAGGATAATCATTAGTAATAGATAAAGATAAAATTGAACAAAAAGAAGATGGATTGTACCTTTCTAGCTACCTTCAGTCTGGAACTATTCTTACCAAAGCTAGATTTGTGGTTCTTCCTCTTCTAATTCTTGTTCTGCTGTAGAGTATGATTCTTCCTCCTTTAGCTAAAACTCTATTTTCTCAGGTTACTTTGGTAGGACTTGATTTTTAATAACATATTTCACCTCTCTAAACACCACATCTTGGCTATACACAACCTTCCTTGTTTCTAGATTCAAAAACTTATAACCTTCTAAACCATCGTTATACCTAAAACAAATGCACTTTTCATATTTACTATCCAAATTGGTTCTTTTCTCCTTTGTAACATGTACATATGCATTAGATAAAAATAACCTCATATGTGAAAGAGAGCATTTCTTACTAGTCCATACCTCATGTGGAGTCTTATCATTCAACGCTAATGAAGGTGATTTGTTAACCAAGTAACATGCAGTCTCCACTACCTTTGACCAAACGTATTGTCCTAACCTAACACCACTGAGCATGCTTCTTTCATATTCCATCAACTTTCTGTTCATTCTGTCTACAATTCCATTTTTTTGAGGTTTGTATGGAGTAGTTTTCTGTCGTACTATACCACACTTATTACATAACTCTTCAAATTCATTCTTGCAAAAAACTCGACCATTATCTGTCCTCAACACCTTCATCTTCTTCTCTGTCTAATTTTCCACCAAAGCTTTAAATTTTGAAAACCTGTCAAAGACATCCAATTTATTCCTATGGACATATATCCATGTATTCCTTTGAGAAGTCATCTATAAAGGAGACACAGGACATAGACATACCTAGTGATGGAACTCACATAGGTCCAAACACATCACTGTGCACAAGCTCTGATATCCCTTTCACACTCTTAGCACTAGTGGGGAAACTCACCCAATTTTTTTCGCATATACACAATTTTCATAGAAATCAAAATCCACACAGAAATTATACATACCTTCTACCATACCATTAGCATGCAATATTCGAAGGCCCTTCTCTCCAATATATCCAATCCTTTGATGCCTTAACATGGCCTTTTCTTCATAGGCCACTAGGTTTTATGCTCCACTCTCAAGAACCACAGAACTGTTGCACTCATCAATAATAGTGCTACTAAGAAGTTTGTACATAGTTCGAATATGAAATCCTCACATCAATACTAGTTTCATCGAATCATCTTGCAAGTATCTTTCTCGAACACTATTTTTACACCTGCATCATCCATCTTACTTACATAATTTAGATTTCTAGCCAATGCATTAATATGTAGAACACCAAGAAGTGTTATAACCCTTCCACCTCTCAACTTCAGCATTACTTTTCCGTGTCTAATGATTCTAGCCTCCCTATCATCCCCTAAGAAGACATCATGAACATTATATTTTTCATACTCGCATAACCACTCCCTATGGGGAGTGAAGTGAAAGGATACACCTTATTCAATCAAACATGCCTCATGATCTACATGTGTACTTGAAGAAGAAAATAAGTACACATCCCCACCTTCATTTGAGGAGGCTTTTGCCTCTGCAAAACGAGCATCATCATATCCCTTTCATTTCTCAATAGCTTTAGATCTACAGTCTCTTTTGTCGTGCGCTTCCTTTCCACATTTCTAACATACATTTACACGTTTTCATAGAGATTTAGATCTCCCTCTAGATATAGATCTAGCAATGAAGGACTTTTTTTTTCTACTCAAGCATTGTTGTATACAGACAAGGCATCTCCATTCTCGCTCTCCATATTTTTCCGTCTCATCTCCTCTGACAACAAGGATGAGATTAGTTCATCCAAATTCTGGGTACTCGTATTGCTACCTATTACAATAGCTAGACTATCCCACAAATATGGTAGAGAACACAACAAACTTATGCACTTATCTTTATCTAAAATTTTTATATCACCAAATAACAACTTTCTTACCACATTATTAAATGCATTTAGATGCTCTATCACCGAATCTCCATCCTTCATCCTTAGGTTATACATATTTTTTTTAAGGAACAATTTGTTCACCAGAGACTTATATTGGTACATAGTCCCTAACTTGACTGACAAATCCTTCGTTGTAGCTTCCCCTGATACATTCAACAATAATAAATTTGATGTACACAACAGTATTATTCTCTTTTCCTTCCAATACAACATCGCCCAATTTGAAATAGTGAAGATTAAACAGTTTGACTATCATGGGTTGTGGCATGTTTGACAAGCTGCACACAACCATTATTCTAAATAGTAAAGGAAAGAGTAGTGGAACTTGGACTTGCACACTTTCATGAACTGTGTTTGTTTGGGTTTCATATTTTTTCATTTTTTTGATCTTTTCTTATTCCTTTTCTCCTTTGATATTTCTTTTAGAACATACCCTCTTTAGATTTTTTAATTTTAATATGGAAAACATTTGGAAAAAGCAAGGTATGTATAATATTACAAGACTCAATCTCAACCAATTCAAAAATTATGAATCTTATCACTATAGGACTCTAACACATAGTATGCTTCTTCTATATTTTGGGGGAAGGACGTTTTATTTCCATTAGTTTCTCTACTTTACCTAACATTTTAAAAAGTAGTGTTTTTCATAATTTTTTTCTTTCATGAGTGCCTAAGATGGTTATAGATTGTTAGGGCTAATATAGTTGTTTTGTATTTAAGTACCTAACATGGCTATAAATTATTGAGACTGGTTTACCGGTTACATAATACTTGTGGCTAAAGGGGATGTTGGTGTAGATGAAAATTACCTAGCTTACCTACCCTACATTTCCTACCCTTTAGGTGGTTGTGTTATTTTTAACATTTAGTATTTATAATAGGTCTATTTTTAGCAAGGGATGCTATGTAAGATGATATATGGGAGTGACTAGGTGATAACATGGATATATTTTATCCATTAATGCATAGTTAATTATCTCTAGAATATTTATCCACAAATGAACATTTCCTTCCTATTCATGGGGAAATACCTTAACCAAAACATTATCCTCGAAACACTTTATCCTAGGAAACCTTGTCCTTTGACATTTAGTCCTATCTTTGAGATCTTTCTTAATTTCTTGTGTTAAGAGTTGCATGTGTCTATTATTATTGCAATTCTTACTTATTTATCACATACCCTATCCTTGTGAAACTCTGTTATTGATCCTAACTATTGAACCTCACTCAATTTTGGGCCATGTAAGTCCATTTCTGAATAGTTGATTAGAACTAAGGGAGATTTTTATTTTCTATTAGTTGTGCATGCAGAAGGAGAGTTTATTTTCTACTAGTGTTATTCATTTGTAATCAATTCAAGAAATTATTTAGTATCTTGATAAAGAAATAAAATTGGTAATCTGATCTCTTTGTCTGTTTGAGTTCTATTTCATTCTCTCTTCTCTAGCTCACTTGTAATTGCTACTGTAGTTATTTTTTACACAACTAGACCTTCTTGTTGTGCTTAAAATCCAACATCACTTGCTCCAAACTAGTAATGTTATTTCCTTCCAAAATCATGTAGCACCTAAAATATAAATATTAGCAAGAAGATTCACAAGATTAAATAAAGTATTAATAAACTTTCGAGCTCCACCTTCAAGTCAACTAGAATTTTATTCAAGAATATTTGCGATGTTTTCATGATAGTCCTATTTCTATTGTACTTGATCAATTGTATGTACTTGAGCTATCCCAAAAAATGATGTTTTTGGTAAAAATATACCATATGTGTCTCTAAGTTGATTCAGGCAAACTAATTATGAAATGATATTTTGTTTTTTAATAGATTTTAAAATGTATAATAATGCAAAAATGAATATTGAATATCTTAGCTCATTTTAAATGTGAACCTATGTTTTGTGGAAACTTATGAGGTGTGATTCACTATCTATGCAACTACAAAGATCTTAATTTGAAATTAAATAGAATTCTAAATAATTGCATAGGTGGAATGTTGGAGTTTAACAAGTCATTTCTCTATGCTTCATACCATAAATCTTTGATATTCGTTGTAACTCCCTTCACAATTTACAAGGATATATAAATATATCAATTCATTTGTGAAGTAATAAGGAAATAGGTAGGGAAAATATTAAGGATGAAACCCTATTTTAAATTTTAGAAATCTTGGTGAATGTTACTAGTACCTAACATGTAAATTGCAGGATGTTTGAAAACAAATTAGAATATTTTTATTTCTCATTATAATTTATACTAGTGTATATACAATTTTAGCCATTTTTATGGTAAACTAATTTTATACTGTAAATTTTGGGGGAATCATTTCTAAAAATATTGGAAATTGGCGAAGGCGGAAGCATGAAAAATTAGCCAACCTGCAAATATTAGCCCCTAAAATTTCCCATAGAAATAGGTTAAGGCATTGTTAGGACTAAGATACTAAAGGATGCTATTAGATATCCAATCCTTATAGCTTTTAGAAATATTATAATTCTTATCAAACATGCTTCAAGTACTAATGATTATGAGCTAAATCGTAGCAATTAAATGGAGGAAGTATAAATCACATAAGTGTCATTCAAAGACATGAAACAAAATATATAAAGTCTAGAAATAGCATGAGCTAACTAGTTATTTTACTGTACATATGAATTAATATGCTTACCATAAAAGTATATAATCAACAATGAAATAGAATTGAAATATAAGAAAGAGATGTGTATACATGTTCTCAAATCTCTTGTTGAGTGGGACCTAATCAAGGATGAAAAAAAAGTTATCTTATTCTCTTATTGAAAACCTATCATATTGATAGCCCAATAGGATTTATTCTACTTCAACATTAGGTGTTGGTAGTTTTAGATAAATAATAATATTGAAGAAAATATAAGTTCTCTAGTATATCAACCTATCTTCCTATGTATGATTGGAGGGAAAATCTAATTCAAATCCTAATCACTTCTTTGATTGGTCGGTGTTATCCTTAAATCCATATTTTTTTTTGGGATCTCAACCTTCCTATACAATTCAAATCCTCCAATTTAATAATATAAGAAAATCATGTGCACACAAAAAATAAATATAAAAGTAACCTTAATAAACGAAGAAAACATAACTTTTCTATATGTCATGTTTTTGAGAAAATTGCATAAAAATTTTCAATAGGATAGAAAAAATAATTCATAAAATGAAGGGCTAACAACTATGAATATCCTTTATTCTATTCCCACTTCCTCGTTCCTTGCTTTAATTACCCACCAATTGAAGCTAAGAGTTAAAATTCTATTAGACATGTTTTTTATGTCATGTTGGCATGAAGGTGTTAAATAAAAAACCACACAATTGATACTGAATAATAATATAGTTTGTTCACACTAGCATGGTGTTATAGTTATTGTTAGTGTGGATTGCATATTTTCCACATGTTTCCATCTCAATGCTTGAGTGCACATGTAAAGTTCCTTACCAATTTTTTAATTGTGGTTGATAAGTTTCATGTAATTAATTGTGAGAATTTTCCATGACATGGATAGAGTTATAAGTGACATGATACCACATCATTGATCGAGAGTGATTGGAGAAATTATACATCATGGAAGGATATTAGTCCCTTTTTTAAATAAGGATTTGTGACTTTGACACATACATCACATTAACATATCTAATTTGCAAAATGCAATTACATACCTTCCTTTACTATTATATTTTCTCCCCCATCCCATAGGGATTTTGAATAGATGTTTATTGGGTGCACTGTTAAGGCAATTCTTGATGTTAAGGTGATTAGTTAAAAAGAGTGTGTAATTCCACCTACCTAACAAGAAAAGAATATCTCCCATGTAAAAGCTTTGTGATTTAGATCAATACTTGTTCCAACACTTAGGATTATGATGAGATATTTTGGACTTTTCTTCACGAGAATATATTTCAACAATGTGAATAAATGCTATTAAAACAAGTGAAGGGAGGTGATAGGGCTTATATCATAAGATTTTTGTTGAATACCTTATTTTTATATGCACTCTTTCTTCTCTCTATGTTACTCAACTGCGCTATGATTTCACCTTGGTTTAATTTGTTTGTTGCTAAGAGTGTAAAACAAGGTAGTTTCTTTTCTAAGAGTATAAATAGAGAAGGTTTTTTCGATGGGAAATAAATGGAAATTAAAGAAAAGAAAAAGATGAACGTTTTATGAAAAGGATGGTGGGGTAGACCAATTTTAAATTCTCTCCCATTTGTGGAAGAGACAAGGACTTGTCTATGAATCCGTTGTTGAAAAAAGGAGGCCAATATATCCGTTGAGAGAAACCCTACATTAATATATCCGTTCAGAGAAACCCTACATATATCTATCGAAGATTGCGGAAATTTCTCATTTACTTCCTCCTTGTGATGTACCTCTTGCCTGGTCCGATGGTCTGATCTGGTATGTTTATGTGTGTTTGCTTTGGTCTGGTATATGTGATTGGGGATCTCAATAAGTGTGCTTGGGGATCTCAGTCAGGGACTCTGTGCAAACTCAGTGATGTTGTATAAGGAGGCAATTGGATCATCCACTACTGCGCAAACAACTTCCTAGCTTCAAAGGAAAGGCAAGGCGGCTATGTTCTCTGCGTCTTTTAATTTCAGGTACTTATTGTATTGATTCATTTGTGCTCTGTTCCTCTCTAATTTGATAGATGCTATATTTTTTTTTAATTAATTTCAGCCATTTCAATGTATTTCCATGTATATCAAAACTCAACTCCACGACATTCCTTTTATTTCGTTGAAAATTATTGAAGGGATTTATGTTGTATTATTGTGATGGATAGGAACCTCCCATTGAAGGGTCGGTTATGCTCCTCCTCAATTCCTCTAATTCAGCGATCCCATTCGGTTCCATTTTCTTTTTGTTAATTTCTTGTGCCCTATAATGAAGGAACAAATCAGACTACACAAGAAATTGATGTTTCCTCGGGTAAAATCAGACTACACAAGGAACAGGGTATATTCTTTTTAATGTTTGAGTGTATTTTCTGTTGGCTTTTCTTAGCCACGACATCATTCCATCCACTCGTGTACCCTGATGTAGTTTCACCATTAATTTTGAAATGGAAATTCTTTTATTTCCTTGAAAATTAGTGAAGGGATTATTTTCTGTTGTATTGTTATGATGGATAGGAACCTCCCATTAAAGAGCCGGCTATGGTCTACTCGCTGCTCCTCCTCAATAACTAGCCGGGCTTCAATTACAGGTACATTTCCTCTAGCCTCCGAAACCCTAGTCCTTCTACTTCAGTTTTTTCTATTCTAGTTTTCAGCCCTGTGATCACTGAAATCAAGAGTTCTATGATTTTTTTTTTCTCTTAATTTTATGAAATTCTTTTCTATTAGTTATCCGTCCACCCAATAATTGATTTTCTGAAAGTATTTTCTATTGGTTATTAAATTATCCCATGTCTCCCCTCATAATTGAAGTTCCTTCTCTATTAATGTTATTACATCCACGCATGCGGCGCTTATTAAATCATTATAGTTTCGCTTATTAAACCAATATAGTTTCGCCATCAAGTGGGAATTCCTTTATTTCCTTTTAATTGAAATGGTTGTATTTTCATTTTCATGTACGTTTAAACATTCCAATGTGTTCAATATTTTGTTTCTCTACCAGTTCAATTTTCTTTTATGGTGTAGCATAGTTTCTATGCAATTCCTTTATAGTTTACCTTTATTTAAATTCGGTGCAGTTTGATGTGAGTTATAAAAATCGGTTGCCTTAACCCTGCCGCCGAAAATCCATTTTTCACTGCTTCTCTTAACAATGTAGTTTTATATTAAATGGCTTTTAAGCTTCTATGTTTTCAAATATATTGTTCATTAATATCTTATAAATTATAAATTATATATTACATTTTCTTTGAACTATTTTATTATTATAATTATTAATAGATATAATTTATTTTATTTTAATTAATCAATATTGATCAGATTATTCCTTCCACACATGTCGTGCTTCTTAAATCATCGTAGCTTCTTCATTAATTGTTGTAATTTCAAGTTTATGCCCCCAGTGTGTTTAACTTCCTTTCCTCCAGTTTCCGTGTAATTCTTTTGTAGTCTAGCTTTTAGTGATAAAAATTCCTTACTGTAACTTGTGTTTTTCACGGTTACCCTCCTCTTATAATTAAATCTAATTTCTGGTTTGGTTGAATCTAATTTACGATGGTTGAGCTTGGAAATATGTTGTTAATTAATGTGTTCTGGTTTGGTTGAATCTAATTTGTGATCGTTGAGCTTGGAAATATGTTGTT
>APFE030587202.1:72601-85063 GCA_000404065.3 Pinus taeda | reverse complement strand
ATGTGTTTAGGGTTATTGCTGGTTAATTTTATATTTATTCCTCTCGGTAATTAATTTATGTTCTTGGGTAAATTTCTTAACACCTTCCAACATACCCAAGTTTTAATGTAATCCTAGAGAAGACCCAACGAATCATGTTCGCTCTTTCCATATGTGGTCTTCATCTAATTCCATCACTGAAGACTGCATTCATCTTTTCCTTTTCCAATGCACCATTACTAGAGCTGCTTCCAAATGGTCTGTGGACCAACCACATGCATCCCATTCCACCTTCGTGACACTCAAAAAAGTTTTTCTTTCCTATTTTCAACTACCCCTTTGATATAACATAGGTACCAAACTCTTGACCTCTTTCCGTCAAACTTCTACCGCTAACCTTTCTAACATTGTTCAAGACTGGCACAAAAGGAGGAGCATGTGTAGAGCTCCTAAGTTTGAAGATCATGTCTACATGCACTGGTTTTTAAGAACTGTTTCAATTCCCATAGATAAATATGTTGTCGTTCACTTCCCCTAGTCCAAGGAAGAAGCGCTCCAAATAGCTTTCAAATATGACCTGATCTATGCACAATCAGGTTATCTTTATACTCTCCTTCCCAATATGCCTCGATCTAGTGCTACAAATGCATTGGGGGCATCTCATGTCACTGATGGTGTCATTGGATCTACTTCCCACCCTCCATCTCCACCATATTCTCTACCTCTGATGAGTTATGGTCAACCCCAAGGGGGACCAGTTCCTCCTACACCTATCCCCCTCTCAATCCTTCACATGCGAACACTTACCAAGGTACAAGCACGTCATATGCATATCCCCATCTGCATCAACCGACACCAAGGGCGGTTGTTTCTCAACCAAGTTTCCACCATGTTCCCACATCTCCTTACTACCCTTATGTGTCACCTAGCACTCCTATTTCCGGGAAAAATAGTGTGTTTTTGATCTGCTAGCCCTCTAGGATTGGAAGCTATCCTAGAAACAAACAATCAAAGCAATTTGGGATTTCCTTTATGTATAATAGATAAGAGAGAGGCAAAGGAACCAACCTGGATCTTCCGCTTGACTCCTTGCTTGATTTATCTCCCCCTTGATAGAGCTTGCAGCTCCTTTCCTACTTATCTCGCTTTAGAGAATACCTATAGAGACAAAGTAACAAAACACCATCAAAGCATCTTGATCTATTATATCATAAACATTGCAGAATCAGAAGTACAATGAACGTAAAATGGCATTCACAAACAACAACATTTACAAATACACAATTGTATGGAGGAAAACTCAAAGAGCTTTATTAAATATGAAGGGAGAATTACAACCCATCTGTCTGATCCAGCATCATCCTCCCAGTATCAAAGCCCTCTTCACCTCATGAAAATCAAGATCACCCAACAATACAATGCTCCTTCTCAAAGACAAACTATCAACACTTCCTTGCAAATTACAAAATTCCAGCCCTTAGATCTCTCAGATGAGGGATCCATTTATAGATGTGTGCAAGGGTGTGTGTCATCTCTGGGTTTTTGATTAGTGTCATTCCACTTGTTTTTCTTGGTTCCACTTGGAGATTTCTTGGATCTCTTACTCATCCTTGGGTGAGTTCAGAGAGGCAAGTGTCATAAGAGAAGTTTCTAGAAGATTCCATGAGAATCCACTTAGCAAACTGTCTTGCACATTTGTCCATCCTCACTCATCGCACCCTATAGAATACCTCATCAGTATGCATCGCACCTAGCTAGTGCAACAGTCAGTATGCATCGCACCTTGACAGTGGAGCAGTCAGTATGGTCCAATTTTGGTCAGTTCTGAATGGTTTTTTAGGTGGAACTTTTGGGGAGTGATGTAATTAGTTGACCATGATCCTTTAGGGTATGAAACAATACTTTTAGGGGTTAAAGAGCCCTTATTTTATTGACATATAAGATTTGGTTTGCAATGCCCAAATATGTCTATAGCAGTTTCCCCTTAGAGCATGAATTCGTAAATCTTTGATGTCAGGTGAAATGCTTTATCATGAGGATTTGAGGTTTTCGAAACTAGAAGGTGACCTGTATAAGATACAATACAAGACATCATCATAATATAATTTTCATGATCTAGTTGAGGCGGGCATTCCCATTCTCAACTTTATAAATTCATTTCATGTACATAGAAAAGATAGTCGCCTGCATATGCAGATTGGTGATGCCTCAAATGTAGATTTATCACTCATGGTTCGGATGACTATCTGTGTAGCTTCTGTGTGCATTGATGTCTTTATATTCCTGAATATATTGCACCCCAGATGGATGAAAATAGATCTAGGGTATTCAATCTCGTTCAATATTTGCTCAAAGTACAAGTCGATCCATGTGAAGAGATGTTCTGAAGTTGAACACGGAAAGACATCGCCTGATTACTAGCCAATAATGTAAGTTGTTAACAGACACGAGAGGAATCACTGATAATGATAATGACCCTCAAGGTACTACAGTACAAGTCACGTGGTGTGAATATATGATCCAATGTTGAACACCACACAAAATATTTCGATTGAAGGACATTGATGTCAACCTGTCACCAGAAGTGAGAAACTTGCCATTGAGGCATGCAAGCTTCAAAGTACTGAAAGGGTTGTCTCTAAGTCAACTTCTTGGATAATGAGCTGATGTCGAAAAGAAGTGACCCATCGTAGGAGGGCCTTAATGTATCCCACATCTATGACATGAAATGAAGAAAATGATTTTCTGGAGGTGACAATGATTTGACGACACAAGGTTCAGGAAATGCGGTTATGAAAAATACAGGGTGAAGGTATTGCAGTGGATGAGGCATTAACTGGATGGTGGTTTCTCAAATGAATGACTTCTCTTGAACATATCGGTGACAATGAGATGGATTGGTAGCGTTAACCCCAAATGATGGATGGTGTGGAGGACCAATGGTGAAATTACTAGTGAACGGAATAACCCAACCTGACTCAATCATGGTGATGGAATGAAAGTGTCATGTTCAAGAGGAACCTGCTACCATAAAATTCTTTTAGTTTTCTTCCCTTTTTTCCCAGTTATCGCTCACCAGTACCTCTTTATTTTTGTCAAGCTTGAGGAGGATAACATATGCTTATTCTATAATTTGCCCTTTGGGCAAACCTGTCGCTACATTTTAGCAAGTCTAGCAATATTGAAACTTGTTGTTGCCTAGGTGGACAAGTTTGTCACTATTGTTTTAACGAGTTTAATGACAGCAACAACTTGGTCCTTTTCATGTTTAGAGAGTTTGAAAAGGGACGAAAAGGGAACTCTAGTAGTTTTTTTCGTAACATAATCCTTTAAGTCCGAAAAAGAATAAAATAATAGAAATGGGATGACTTTTCGATCACTTTAGTGAGGCAAGAAAGACAAGCGCTCCAACTTTTTTGTGAGATAATCGCTCAGGTCCGAAAAAGATTAAAATATATAGGAGGGATGGAATTTCAATTACTTTAACGAGCTGGAAAAGCCAATAGATCTATGATCCTTTCATTTATAATGAGTCTAAAAAGAGTTTAAAGGAGACTTGTTTTTGAGGAATGAGTGGCATTTAGGGTAGTAACTGGTTCCGGGTAAGCTTGGAACTTCTCAAAATCATGGTGATGTGAAGAGGTTGGCTAACAGGACCATTTGTCGCAACTGTTCCTCAAAAGGGTAAACAATAAAGTGGAAGTGTTTGATAAGCCAAAAGAATGGAGGTGATGGCAGAACACAACCAAGGCTCAAAAGGTTGATAGCATGGAAATCACAAAGGTTGTTCACCGAATGCGGGTTTATTTTTTAACGAGCTTGAACCTTGCAGTAACATATGCTTAGTGGTAGGTTTATTTTTTAACAAGCTTAAACCATGCGACAACATGCTTGGTGGTAGGTTTATTTTTTAACAAGCTTAAACCATGTGACAACATGCTCACTTTGTGGTCAAAATGTTTAATTCATGGTTTAGCACATATCATATTCTTTCACCAGTATTTTAACGTGCTCAATTACTCCATCAAATTGATTAGAAATACATATATACATATGAAAAATGAATTAAAGCTACCATTTTACTTGAAGTACGTGAATAGTAAACATAAAAGTAGTTTTACCTCTCATTTTCATCATTCTATTTCAAATTTGGGATTTTGGAGCTATGGAGTGGTTTTCCCCCTCAAATTACACTAGTTGATTTCAGGAGATCCAGTGGACTATTCTCTCTACCGTCAGGACTAGGTAAGATCTAACCCTAAGCTCTTCGATTTCATTCCATCCTTCTTTGATTCTGAGCATGTTTTTACACATTTCTGGGCCCTTACAATTTGAACAACTCGTTCCCAAATCATCGCACCTTGCCAGTATCGAAAGGTGTGATTCATACTAAGCTGCCAACTAGCTAGTCAGTATGCATCCCACCATGCTCAAAGGCAGGGTGCGATGGGCACATAAGGGCATATTTATTCAATGATTTTTCATCAAACTTTTGCCTGTTTTTGCTCAAAATTGGATCCTAAGTTATCTTTTGTTTGCATTTTAAATTTTGGTTGGATCAAGCTGGATGAAACCCATCGTGATGCCGCGTTGGATAACAAAGCACATAAGAAACATGTCAAGGTGCAATTTGACAAAAATGTCAAGCCTCGTGTCTTCTCAGAAGGTGACCAGGTCTTGCTCTATGACCAAGACTTTGACAAATTGGGAGCAGGTAAGTTCGAACCATTATGGATGGGCCCCTAAATTTTTAAGTGGGTGTTGACAAAAGGAGCCTAGAAGCTGGTCGATTATGATGGGATTCCAATGTCGCAGCAACAAATGATGATAGAACAACAAATCCCTCCACAGCTGCAACAAAAATACCAACAATACTACCAGCAGTACCCACAATATGACCAATATCAGCAGTACTAGCAATATGGCCTGTATCAACAGCAAGCCCAGCCGCAGCCTTAGCCGCAGCCTCAACCCCAACACCAGCTCCAACCCCAACCCCAGCCCCAGCCCTAGCCCCAACCCTAACCCCAACCCTAGCCCCAGTCCCAGCCCTAGCCTCAGGCCCAACCTCAAACACAATGGTAGTCAGTGAAAGCAGCTATGTTGGCACAAGGTGTGCATACTCCCCGATGGAGTTACCATTTTGTTTCCGGGAAAACTAGTGTCTTTTCGATATGCTAGCCCTCTAGGATTGGCATCTATCTTAGAAACAAACAATCAAAGCAATTTGGGATTTCCTTTATATATAATAGATAAGAGAGAGGCAAAGGAACCAACCTGGATCTTCTGCTTGACTCCTTGCTTGATTTTTCTCCCCCTTGATAGAGCTTACAACTCCTCTCCTACTTATCCCACTTTAGAGAATACCTGTAGAGACAAAGTAACAAAACACCATCAAATCATCTTGATCTATTATATCATGAACATTGCAGAATCAGAAGTACAATGAATATACAACGGAATTCATAAATAACAACATTCAGAAATATAAAATTGTATGGAGGAAGACTCAAATAAATTTATTAAATATGAAGGGAGAATTACAACCCAGCTTTCTGATCCAGCATCATCCTCCCAGTGTCAAAGCCCTCTTCACCTCATGAAAATCAAGATCACCCAACAATACAATGCTCCTTCTCAAAGACAAACTATGAACACTTCCTTGCAAATTACAAAATTCCAACTCCTAGATCTCTTAGATGAGGGATCCATTTATAGATGTGTGCAAGGGTGTGTGTCATCTCTGGGTTTTTGATTAGTGTCATTCCACTTGTTGTTCTGGCTTCCACTTGGATATTTCTTGGATCTGTTACTCATCCCTAGGTGAATTCAAAGAGGCAAGTGTCATAAGAGAAGTTTCTAGAAGATTCCATGAGCATCCACTTAGCAAACTGTCTTGGACATGTGTCCATCCTCGCTCATTGCATCCTACAGAAGGCCTCATTAGTATGCATCATAGTTGGCTAGTGTAGCAGTGAGTATGCATCGCACCCTAACAATGGAGCAGTCAGTATGGTTTGGTTTTGGCCAGTTCTAAATGGTTTTTCAAGTGGAACTTTTGGGGAATGATGTAATCAGTTGACCATGATCCTTTAGGGTATGAAACAACACTTTTAGGGGTTAAAGAGCCCTTAGTTTATCGACATATAAGATTTGGGTTGCAGTGCCAAAATATGTTTATAACAACTCCCACCACATCATCACGAACAATCCAACCTTCCATGCCTCCTCCACCTTTGCCATAATAAAAATGACCTCCTCAAGGTCAAGTATATGCCCATTAGCATACAACCAATCCCCCCAACCATAAGACAAGAAATAAGGCGAAGGTTAACCAAAACCAACCATCTCATGGTAACCAAGGCAACTAGGGTCCACCACCTAATGCCCTTTAGGGTCACCATCCTAATCCTGCAACCCAACAATAGGGCAAACAACCCAAGCAAAACAAGGCTCTTCGAAAGAACAAACCTTGTGCTTGTTACGATGTATTTGGCCATTATACTCATGAATGTCCCATTTTACCTCATATATGCCAAGCATGGGAAGCTCAAGTATATACTTCTAGAGTACCTCATCCCATTTCTCCACTTCCTTCCCATCCTACTTCATCACAATTGGCTATGCTTACCAGTCCTTTTCCTCATCAAGGATGTGTAATTGCCGAACCCACATTGGGTAACACAACTTCTCAACCTTCACAATTTGGCTATAACAATTACCATATCCTCATCATGAATTTTGATGAATTCAACACTAAACAAGTCAACCTCCAAACTCAATCATTCCAATATGTCAAGCCCCCCCACAAAGGCAGTGATTGACTTCCAACCCAAATTTTCCACTTAGCTATATCAGCACAACATGGTACTTTACCAATCCCCCTGCCTAAGGTAGAGGTTCCCCCTAATATCCCTAAACAATGCTTCTTCTAAATCCCCCCATACCTATAGCATAATAGATGACTTGGTGCAATTTCCTATTGTCATGTCACTATTGGAAGTCCTACAAATGTGCCCATCCCAACATAAAGATATACTATCCACTTTGAGTGTAATGGATCCCTTTGACGATTCTATGATTTGTCTTTGATTTTGACAAAGTGGAACATCACCCCCTTCCTTCATCTTTTTCCTTTCAAATACTAGTCTCCATAAAAAAAAACACTGTCTAGCTGTATATCATATACGAAGGTGCCTCCACCTATGTCATTGCCACTATTCTTTGGAAGAAACTTAGTTCCCTTGACCTGTCCCCATCCATTATCACTCTCTGTGCTTGGGATGGTCATGCCTTGCAACCCCTCAGTTTATATCATAACTATCCCATTACTATTTCCAACAAGACTATTGTTGAGTCCCAAACCTGCACTTCCCTATATACCCTTTCAGCCTTCTTTTTCCATTTACTTCATCCACCCAGCTGTCAAACCATTGCATATTAGGCTTAAAAGAGCTTATGAAATGGTTTCCTAACTATGTTTCTGACTGTTGTTTGGTTTAGATTTTTTTGTTCAACAACTGCGGAAACTTGTCACTTTCCGCAGCCAGCCTGAGTTTCCGCAGCTATTTTGTCAAAATCTATGCTACAGGTGTCCAATGGAGAAACCAGCCACATGGGCAGGATGCAGGTGACGTGTACATGGAGTGTGTCCTCTCAGATCAGCCAAATCGCTCATAAACAATCATGGTCAACGACGGTCAAAGGAAGGGCCAAATGAGGAATTTTGCGGTGGCATGGCTCTGTTTTGGCACACATGAAGGATTGTGTGGCACGATCCTTCATTCTTGGAGGTATTGGCACAACTGTCGACCAGCCTGCGAACCGAATCAAGTAGCCACCACTCCATGGACTCAACTGCTGTAATGACCATCATGCTAAATCTCAAGCCGTGGAGATTTACGTGTCTCTTGGCCGCACAAATCTAGGAATTAGTTATTAGCATTTGCACTTATAAATAACATGTTGATATACGCTGAACAGTTAGTCTGGAAGTTGTAATTTTGACTGTTGTTTCATCCCACTGTGCTGTATTTTTCTTTACTTTATTTTTGCAATTCAATATATGAGAAGACAACGTTCCTCAATCCAATTTGTGATTAAGTAGTTGGCTGGCTGACGTGACAGAGGGCCCCTGTACACCAAAGCCTATATAGTTTCTTACTTGCTTTTGTTTACTGCTTTTTTTAGTCATTACTTGTACATATTTTATGCTGTTATAATGTTCATCACTGTCCATTTTTCATGTTCTCTTCATAACTGTTAAGCTGATCAGTGTTTCCTTTACAGGTTTTTGTAGGCCGCCTGGGCACATTTACATGTTTTTTATAGCTACTGACATGAGATCATCTTGTCCTTTCTGCTGATTTTTATTATTAAGTTTAATTCCAGCATTGTCACTTCTTTCAAGTTTTGTTTTGCTTGATTACTTTTCTGCCATTTAGACATCATATTACTTACTTGTTTATGATTTCCTTTCTTTAGCCAAGTGACTCAATTAGTAAGGAATCAGAAATATTAACTTGAAGTAGGTGTGATCTAAGTTTGCTTTCCTGCAAGTTAGAGATTGAATACTTATGTCTTTTCAAGAGTTGAAATATGAATGAGTAGTTAAATCTTAGTTTCCTTTTATGCAATTTAATTTCCTGCAATTTAGATATCATAATACTCAGCTTGTTTATGATTATTTCCTATAGCCGGATTGAGTCGAAAGGTGAAGGGTGAGAGTATGGGTTGAAGTAGTGTGATTTAGTTTCTTTACTTTCAGTCTTTGAGTTGCTTTAAGTTCAGATTTTATTTTCTTTTTCACACAGCAGTAAGGATACTGGACCATTGTCACTAGTTCATTGTTTTGATGCATTTACTTCTTTTTGAGAATTGAGTTCATTACCGTCAGTTTAGAAACTTTCTTTTTGATCTTTTAAGGTTGGAAAAGCATTGTAGAAATCACCATTACCATTCACACTTAATTTTCAATTTCGCCATCTCACACTAGGGAATCCACAGAAGATAAACCCAAAAACAAACTAAAAACTCAAAAACAACAAAAGACTAAGGAAAAGGTTAACTTGCACATACAGTGCACTTCACTTCATCAATTTATGACTTCCGGATTGACATTTTAAATAGCAATTTAGGACATACTAAATTGACCAAACATTTTGGCGCCGTTGCCGGGGAAGTGAAACTAGGTAGCCAATTTCTTAAAAAATATATATAAATAAAAGAAAAAAAAATTCAAGGAAGGAAAATTGATAACCTCTCAGAGTATGCTCTCCTCTTGTGCGTAATGTGACCTGGAGGATCAGAAAAGAGAAAGTTATTCATTTAATAGTTTCTTGAATATGCTCTCTTCTTGCACCTAGAGTGACCTGGAAGATCAGAAAAAGAATTATTAGCCCGACTTGAAGAGAAAAAATGACATGCATAGAGCAAGAGATTCTAGGGGAAGGTTTTTAGCTAGAGCCAAGAGTTTGACTTTTACAACTCCATCTACTTCAAGGAATAGACAAGAGGCACCTCCATCATCTCCAGCTCATACTCCTAGCCTTAGGATTCCTGGATTTCAAGAGGTAGTAGTTGAATTAGGAGACTCTCCCACACCATCCATCAAATCTGAATTAGGAAAAGATCCTTTCTTTCCTTCTACAGGGAGACACATTGTAATTGAAGAAGTAGAATCACTTGAGGAAGAAGAGGGAGAAATTCCTCCTCATTTGCCATTAGTAGAGGAACCAGAGGACTTTGAAGTCTCTGAGGAAGCCATCATGACAGAGGAGGTAGTTAACAGATTTGGTAGAGGTAGAGGTAGTGGAGGGGGAGGAGGAAACAATGGAGGAGGTAGAGGTAACAATGGGGGAAATAGGGATGGAGATAACTCATTCGGATGGAGATAACTCATTCACTTGATAAAGCCGATAAAGCTGAAAATCAAGTAACTGAGAAGAAGAAGAGGCAGAAAGAGAAAAAGGAAAAGAAGAAAAAGGAAACAAAATCGAAAGGGGGCAACCAAGCGTCGTCTAGCGAAATTCTCACACCGCATAGTCAAAACCTAAATCTCCTTGTGTCATTTGCAATGGAGACCACTATCACCGAGATTGTCCCTGCATCCCTCGGATCTTAGGGATTGGTCTCCTCGTTTGCACAATCCGGTAGCATCAACCTCTGGCGATCATGTTGAATGCTCACCATCAACCAGTGAAAGTGAAGCAAATGGACAAAGAAGGAATCCTAAACTTCCTTGTAAGTTGTGTGAAGGCAGTCACGCCATCCACCGTTGTCCCTTCCTTGATGAGGCTAAAAGAGTTTTAGATGATCGTCTGGTTTCACCGCTACGACTTCCTCCTTGATATAAAAGACTCTTGCCAAGTCCTCCATCAGTTGAAAATACAGCTAGCCTATCATTGTGGTCAGTCGAAGCATCTATCATTGAAAATGAACCCTCTGAATCCAAACCAGACGAAAGTCAAAGGGTCGATACGGCAGTTGACCTGGTCCTGCCTTCAAAGTGTTCATCTTCGAATGATACCGTCACTGAAGAGAAAGAGAATGACACCGTTCAAATTAATTTCATCAACACAAACTCCGATGAACTTCGGGGCAGTCCTCCCATTCCTATATCGCAGGAAGGAAGTTCATCAAAGTCATATCCGGCCATCTATTCGGTCCCACCACTAAACAGCCTAGTCGTTTCCTTCGACTGGAATCTACTAGGCAGACCCCGTTTACTAGCCAGTGTACCATTCAGAATCATTGTACAAACTTACAAAATGGTCATGCTTGGTACAATCATCGATGAAGGGGATTCTGTGAGTATCCTTTCCTCAACTACTTGGAAAGCGCTTGGTTCACCACTGCTTTTGCCTGAAATGAGAAATATGACAGGCTTCAACAAGGGAACCAGTCGACCTTTAGGGATCCTTCGAAATGTGCCCATTACTTTGAGAAGGAAAACTGTGCACATGAATGTTATGGTCATTCAAGGACCTTTATATTATAATCTACTCCCTAGACATGACTATAGTTATTACATGGGAGCCATCATCTCCTCACTCTTTAGAGTAATGTGTTTTCTGCACGAAGGCAGAATGGTCAAGCTCGTAGACCAAATGTCATTCCCCGGTTCACACATCACAAATAGTCAAATTCCATCCCTAAATGGTCTTTTCAAGCAAGAAATGTCTCATCCGTCTCCAATCCATCCACCTGATGAGCGCAAGTGATTCAGGAAGATGCGATTGAAACCCAGGGGGCATGCACCCTGGTATGTTTCGGCAGGAAAACCTTGGGTATAGAGTGGATTTCCACGAGGGATATATGACTAGTCTGACGAACCTGTCCTTAAAGGAAAATGGGATGAGGCTGGACTAAGATACCTTCATCAAAGTTATGTGAGTGGAATGCGTCTGTGCCATTCATCTTTGTCTGTTTCGATAGACATCACTGAGGAAGCATTTTTACCTGCTACGCGGATAGAACTTTCTTGGTAACCTAGAAATTTTTCGGTATACCTGGGGGCATGCAAACATTTCCACATGCAAGCGAAGAGTGGCTATTTATTTTTTAAATTTTTAGGACCTCTAACCCTTTAAACCCTTAAGGCTAGTCATTTCCTAACTTGCATAGAGAAAGGATCTGTGGCAAAGCTTGAGATATGTAAGCCACTTCAAAATAGCATCTCGAATGAGAAATTCTTATCATACGACTGGCGAGCAATGTTGTCACAAAGTTCAAGCTCGTTAAAAAATAAACCCTCCATGAGAAGTTTTAGTGCATAGTTCAAGCTCATTAAAAAATAAACATAAGTCATGAGAAAATGTTTCCCCCATCTTTTAAGCTCATTAAAAAATGAACCCGTAAATAACCATTGTGAATGGCTTAACGATAGCTTTTGAGCCTTGGTCGTGTTCTCGCCATCACCTCCACTCTATTTTTAGCCGACCATTCACCCCCATATGATTGTTTACCTCTTCGAGGAACATCTGTGATGAGTGATTCTGCTAGCATCCTTGTGACACTGCCGTGATTGAAAAATTCCAAATCTTACCTGGAATTAGCTGCTACCCTGAACCATCACTCGTTCCTCGAAAATGAGTCTTCTTTAAGCTCTTTTCACTTGACTCGTAAAATATGAAAAGATTTCCGAGCGATTGGCCTCTCCGGCTCGTTAAAGGCATTGGAAGTCCTACCCTCCTCTAGATTTTAATATTTTTGGACCTGAGGGATTATTACACAAAAAGATCAAGCGCTTGTCTTGTTCGGCTCGTTAAAACTATCGAAAATTCATCCTTTTTGTATTATTTTACGCTTTTTCAGACTTAAGGGATTACATGACAAAAAAGAATCGTTGGAGTCTCCTTTCTGTTCCTTTCAGACTCTCTAAAATTGAAAAGGACCGAGTTATCTTTGTCGTTAAACTCGTTAAAACCGAATAGCGACAAACTCATCCAAATGGACAAGAACGAGTTTCACTGTCGCTAGGCT
>APFE030587202.1:31109-72581 GCA_000404065.3 Pinus taeda | reverse complement strand
TTGGGAAGAAAACTTGAAGAAACTTTATTGGTAGCAAGTCGCTCTTGAACATGACACTTTCCTTCCACATCCATGCCAGGTTGGGTTGTTTCGTTCACTATTCATCACCATTGGTCCGTCACACCATCCATCTTTGGCGTTAACTCTACCAATCCATCGTCAGTGTCACCGATATGTTCAAGAGAAGTCATTCAGACAATTCACCTGTGTCTCACCCACTGCAATACATTCCTGCTTCATTCCTTCATGATCGCCACCCTGAACCCTGTATCGTCAGTTTGTTTTCACTTCCAAAATCATTTGCTTCGTTCCGTGTCATTTATGTGGGATTCATTAAGGCCCTCCTGCGACAGGTCACTTCTTGTCGACATCAGCTCATTATCCAAGAAGTTGACTTAGGAACAACCCCTTCAGTACTTTGAAGCTTGCATGCCTCAATGGCAAGTTTCTCACTTTCGGCAACATGTTTACATCAATGGCCTTGAACCGAGAGATTTTGCATGGTGTTCGATGCAAAGTCCTTTTTTCCCACCACGTGAATTGTACTGTAGTACCTTGAGGGTCATTGTCATTATTGGTGATTCCTTTCGCACCTGTTAATAGCTTACATCATTGGCCGGTAATCAGGCGATGTCTTTCCATGTTCGACTCCAGAACATTTTTCACCTGGATAGACTTGTACTCCGAGTGAAGATTGAAAGAGTTTTGAAGACCTCAGATCTAGTTTCATCCATACAGGCCGCGATATATTCAGGAATATAAAAACATCAAGTGTACATCATTTCTGAACAGATGATCATCCAAATAAAAGGATGATGTGTCCATATCATCAGTCTGTCACATAGACGATTATCTGTCCTATGTACATGAAAATGAATTTATAAAGCTGAGCATGGGGATGCCCGCCTTAGCTAGATCATGAAAAAATGTTGTCAAAATAATGTATTGTATTATATCTTAATACAGGTCACCTCCCAGCTCGGAAAAGCTTCAAATCTTCATAGTAAAGCATTTCACCTAACATCAGAAAGATTAACGACCTCATGCTTTAGGGGGAAACTGTTATAGACATTTATGGGCACTTCAACCCCAATCATAAATGTCCATAAAATGAGGTCTCCTAAGTCCCTAAAAGTGTTTCTTCGTTGCCTAAAGGAACAAGGTCAACTGATTACATCATCTCCCAGACATTCTCCACTGAAAACGGCTCATAAATGGTCAAAACTGGACCATACTAAAAGCTCACTGCAGAGGGTGCAATGCATATCACCTTCCCAGTGTACAAGGTGCGATGCATACTGATTTTCTCCTCTATAGGGTGCGATCATGGAAGATCATGGAATCTTCCAGAAGCTTCCCCTCTGACACTTGCCTCTCTATTTTTGACTAGAGATGAGTAAGAGATCATCATTCTCCAAGTGGAAGCAGGAACTATTAGAGAGAGGACACTAATCAAGATCCCAGAAGATGACTCACCTCTCTATAGTCATCTATATATGGATCCCTCATCATAGAGATCCAAAGGCTAGAATTTTGTATCTTATAGAGAAGTGCTATTGTTTTTCTGGTGTACATTCATAGTGTTGGGTGATCTAAGATTTGCTTGAGGTGAATAAGGGATTCTTAGCTGGAGGATGATGCTGGGTCAGAGCACATGGTTATAATCCTCTTGCTACTTTTTATCTTAATAAAGCTATTCTTGTTTCCTTCCATATTCTTGTGTACTTGTTTATATATGAATGTATATGGTTAATACACATATGATCTTGTATTATTTATGAATTTAGATCCTTGTTTCTTGGATAGTAGTATGTTGTTGTGATTCCACAGGTTATTTTGAAGCTGGGCAAACAAAGAAGAAGCGGCGAAGCTCCATCAAGAAGGAGAGGAAATTAAACGCAAGACTCAGGTAGGTCTTCTTGGTCCTCCTCTCGTATATTTTCATAAAAGGAAACAATAGTAGGCGTTGATTGTTTGTTTCTAAGATAGCCACCTGTCTTAGTGGGAATAGCAGCATCCGAATGGACACTATTCTCGGATAGCACCTTTGAATTCTACAATTTCCATTTCAGCAAAAGTAGATTAGTCCTTTCAATTCTGCAATTTCCATTTCAGCAAGAGTAGATTAGTCATTTCAATTTTTCAATTTCCATTTAAGCAAAAGTAGATTAGTCCTTTCAATGCTGCAATTTCCATTTTAGCAAAAGTAGATTAGTCATTTCCTTGCTTTCCTTTCTGCATTTCATTTGTTTTCCTTTTTAGTTCTACAATTTCATTTCAACAAGTTTATTTTAGTAGTTGCAATTTTTTTTCTCAATCAATTTCATTTTTGCAGGTACAAGTAGTGGAAAAAACAAAAACCACCCAAAAATATTTCCTTTCATGCCTCGTAAGAAGAGAAATAATTTAGGGAAATTCCTACCCAACACCCCACCACATCACAAAGCCACCCTTCTCTCTTCTTCGATGGCAGTGATCTGGAATAACCTATAGGTGAAAAACTAGAGATATATGAAGATCCTATAGCAGAAGAAGAGGAAGAAACCATCCCTCCAGAGACAATGGTTGAAAATAGAAATGTTAGGGGAAACGGAGAGAGAGAGAATAGAGGGTACCTTTCCCATTCGAGAAACCAATGGGGACACTAAAATGAAGAACATAAGCTCTTCAACTCTACCTCACTTCCATGGATTGAATACTGAAGATCCTGACACCTTTTTGTTTGAGTTTGTCATTATCTGTTAAACCTATGATTGTGTAGAAGATGAGCAGAAGTTGAACTTATTTATCTCTACCCTCAAGGATGTAGCACCGTGCTGGTTCATGGGGTTACCTAGTAATAGCATCACCACTTGGGCTCAAATGTAGCAAGCCTTTCATAAAAAATATCAGGACTACTGTAGGTCAAAAGATACCAAGGAAGAAATCTTCCAAATGACTATGGGAAGTGATGAATCCTTGGAGGACTATGAAGAGAGATTCTAGCTTAGTTATAAAAGGGCCAGATGCACACATGACCCTGAATCTCTGAAGTTGGTCCTGCTCAGAGGAGTTCCGGAAGACCTTCTAGACACCCTCCATTTACTGGCTAGGGGATACATCTACCAACTATCTTACGAAGACATCAATACTATATTTAGAAACCATTCTAGGGCAGCTAGAAAGAGAGGTAGGGCAGGTCAATCCATAGCTAGTTGATCCCTTAAAGGATAATTTAGAAATATGTTGGAACATTTCAAGAGCAAGATGATGCAGACTCTTGCCATGCAGATGGATACCTTGAATATCAAAAGGAAACAAGAGGAATCAGAAAGGGCTTTGGCTATTTTTTGTCCTAGGTGCACTAGAAGGCATCTTAGAAATAAGTGTCCATTGAACTCTATAGAAGTGTGTTCAGTCTGTGAAGAAGATCATGCTACAAAAAAGTTCCCTTCTTTGCCCGGACTTAAATTTGTATACCAAGGGGCTGAAAGAGCCATTGAGACACTCTATTTCATGAACCAAAGGAGGCCACATGGGCTTAGACCTTATTAGCAGGGAATGCAAGGGACATCCCAGGCATGCTACAACCCCAGTCAAGCCACTTCCATGCCTTCTTGGGGTCCCCCTACTCACCTTTCCTGGTCCACACATGCGTAGTCATCATATCCATCTCGATCCCATGCTCAACCTACTACTCATTCATTTCACCCGTATGCTTAGCCACAACCTCAGTGGAATGCACCTCATCCAAGGTGGAGGCCCCAATACAACTCTCTTCCTGCTCTCTTTCCTCCACCAATTGTTCAACCACAACCATTTCCTCCTGCGCCACCTAGGTAACCCCAAATGCTTGCTCAACCAAACCCGAACCCGAATAACAGACAGGCTCAATAGGTATATAGTGGGGAACCGTCATACCCAACATATGTTGTGGAGATCCAGGAGATTAACCTATGATCTAGGAAGGTTCTCCCAGATAGCCAACCTCCCCCTATGGAGGATGAGGAAGACAAAGAGGAAAGTGAACCGAAAGAAATTCCACCCTTTCCTGAGAGATTATCTGGCACAACACAACCTACCCCAAAAGAAACTAAACTTCTGGGAGAATTGAAACAATTATGTGTAAAGATACCACTTCTCCAAGCCATAAAGGATGTGTCTATATACAACAAGATGATCAAGGAGAAGTGCTTTAGGCATCCAGGTAGGTGCAAGAGATATGCCCCAACCATCAATGTCGTAAGACAAATGTCCAACCTGATGTTGGGGCAGGGAATCTGTCCAAAGTATCTAGACCCTGGAAGCCCAGTAGTTGATGTCCACATCAATGGCACCATGATCCCCCATACCCTGATTTATTTAGGAGCTGGCATTAATGTGATGACAAAGGACACTATGCTTAAGCTCAATCTCCAAGGCTCCCTGAGAGAGACCACAACAGTACTGCAGTTAGCAGACCATTCCACCATGACCCCTGAAGGGATTGTGGAAGATGTAATGGTCTCCATTGATTCTTGGGAGTACCCTGCTGATTTCCTGGTTCTCCAGCCAAAGGCAAGGCTCATTGGGTATCCTCTCATCTTGGGAAGACCCTAGTTGGCTACTTCAGATGCCTACATCAACTGTCGAGCTGGGAACATGACAATCAAGAATGGGCATTTTTCCAAACAACTAGTCTTATACCCTCCTGCCCAACCTTTGCTAGAACATGATCTACCTCTCTGGTTGGAGGAGGAAGATGAGGATAAAGTGTATTTTGCACCACTGTGTGCAGTAGAGATTCCCATTGGAGGGGCGTGGGGGAACCATAAACTGAGGATGATATCATTGAAAACTTAATTCAGAATCCACCCCCCAGTATGTTGTCATTACAAGAGCTAGTGAAAGAAACCCAAGGAAATCTTTTAGCTGATTTCTAAGTGGCCGACCTTACCTCTCTTTGAGTTAAGAATATAGAGTTCAACCTAGAATGAACCTTGAAAATAAAATCATCCCTATCCACCTCCCAAGAGAAGGAACTGTGTAGCTTATTGAGAACCCATTTGGATGCCTTTGCTTGGAGCTATAAGAAGGTGAAGGGAGTGCACCCTTTAGTCTGTACTCATCACATTTACATTAAGGAAGATTGCAAACCAATCAGGCAGCCTCAAAGGAGGATGAATCCAACCCTTAAAGACATTGTCAAGGAAGAATTGCAAAAGTTACTGGATGCAGGATTCATCTACCCCATCTCTAACAGTGAATGGGTCTCTCCTTTGGTACTAGTGCCAAAGAAAAATGGGAAGTGGAGAATCTATGTCGATTATCGGGAACTAAAAAACGCCACCAAGAAGGACCATTTTCCTCTGCCTTTCATAGACCAAGTATTAGATGACCTAGCAGGGAAAAAGTTATTCTCCTTCCTAGATAGGTTTAGTGGGTACAATCAGATCCAAATCAGCACATAAAACCAAGAGAAGACCAGTTTCACTTGTCCGTGGAGTACCTTTGCATATCGTGTCCTTCCTTTCGGTTTGTGCAATGCTCTCACCACTTTCTAGAGAGCAGTATTGAGTATATTATCTGAACTGGTTCATGATGCAGTTGAAATATATATGGATGATTTTACCCCTTATGGTTCTAGCATCTAGGAAGCTTTGTCTAACTTGGGAAAATTTTTGGACAAGTGTATTGAGATGAACCTATCCCTCAATCTTGAAAAGTGTCAATTCTTGATGACTGAAGGGACCGTGCTAGGTCATGCAATCTCTCAGCAAGGATTACAGGTGGACCCCGACAAAGTTGCCATCATCCAAAGGGTCCCACCTCCTCAAAAGGTGAGAGATGTCCGAAGTTTCCTAGGCTTAGTGGGATATTATAGAAGATTCATTAAATATTTCAGTAAGCTAGCCTCTCCATTATTTGGTCTTTTGGGGAAAGATGTTGAATACATATGGACTGACCACTGTTAAGAAGCCCTAGATACCTTGAAAAGTAAACTTGTAACTACCCCAATTTTGAGAGGTCCAAACTAGGCCCTACCTTTCCACATTCACACAAATGCCTCAAGAAAAGCGATAGGAGTAGCCTTAGGGAAATTTGATGAGAAGCTACCTTATGCCATATATTTTAAAAGTAAAAATTTGTCAAAGGCAGAATTAAAACACATAGTGACCGAGAAAGAACTCCTAGTTGTAGTCCATTCCTTAAATAAATTCAGGCACTACATCACTGGCTATCAAACATTTGTACACATTGATCATGCTGCAATTAGGTATTTGATGAATAAACCAAATGTGAATGCTCATATCATTATATGGTTGCTCTTATTACAACAATTTGATTTAACCATCATTGATAAACCTGGTAAGGAAAATTTTGTTGCTAACTTTTTGTCTAGACTAAATCTACCTACAGGTGAAGAAGGAATGGTGGATGATCAAATGCTAGATGAGCACCTATTCGCTATCTCAATACACTCTCCATGTCTTTCTAATATAGCAAATTACTTGGTTTCAGCACAGTTCCTGCCACACCTGTCCTCGAAAGAGAAGAGAAAGATTGTGAGGAAAGGTGCCCCTTTCACTTGCATTGGGGGAAATCTCTTCAAACTTGTCCTAGACCAAGTTTTGAGAAGATGTGTCAGGGAGGAAGAAGTCTTTGAAATTCTCCTAACCTATCATGATGGGCCCTGTGGAGGCCATTTGTTAGCAAAGAGGACTTCCTTCAAAATTCTGCAAGCAGGTTACTATTTGCCCACTCTTCATCAAGATTTGAGGAGATATATCAGCCAATGTGATTGTTGTCAAAGGATGGGGAAACCTACTCCAAGGAATGAGATGACCCTACAACCTCAAGTGACTTTTGAGCCATTTGAGAAGTGGGGTATGGACTTTGTGGTTCTTTTCAACCCTCCTTCCAAGTAGAAATATTATATCATTGTGCACATTGATTATCTGACAAAATGGGTAGAGACAAAGGCGATCAAGGCAACAACAGAAGAAAAAGTAGCTGAGTTTTTGAGGGAGGAAATCTTCTATAAGTTTGGATATCCAAGAGAGTTAGTCACATATCAAGGGAGTCAGTTTACCTCCAATCTAATTGAATACCTTCTCACACATCACAAAATCAAGCACAGAACTTCCAACCCTTACCATCCACAAGAAAATGGATAGGTGGAAGTCACTAACAGAGTGTTGGAAGGAATTTTGACCAAAGTAGTGAGCAACAATAGAAAAGATTGAGCAGATTGACTAGTTGAGGCCACTTGCGCCTATAACACCACATGGAAGACCACCACCGGGTTCAAACCCTATGAGCTGGTCTATGGAAAGAAGGCTTTGTTGTCAATAGAATTTGAATACAATACATTAAGGATGGCAGCTCAACTGGACCTAGATCTCAGCCATGCACAAAAGGAAAGGTTACTCCAGCTAAATGAATTAGATGAACAAAGATTGCAGGCCCTTCTCCACACAAAGGTAGTCCAGCTTCAAAGGAAAATACAGCATGACAAACACCTCAAAGAGAAGCAATTCCAAGAAGGAGATTGGGCACTATTGTATGACTCAAGGTATAAGGATTTCAAGGGAAAACTGAGGACAATATGGCTAGGACCGTACACAGTAGAAAAGTGTAATGACAATGGTTTAGTTCTAATCAGGACCATCAATGAAGAAGCCATCCCCATGCTTTTCAATGGGCATAGGTTGAAAATCTACAAGAAGCCCCTCTCCAAGAAAGTATTCATTGAAAATCTGAGTAAAATAGTTTTGGTAGTGGAGCAAGTCTCTGCCCCCACTCCACCCACTTACTAAAAAAAAAAGGAAGCAAAAAAAAATGAAAAAACAAACAAAAAAAAGAGGAGAATAAAGATCCCTAGCTGAAAACCTCCCCTTGGAGGTGCCTAGGGCAAGTGAGTAGGGTGAAAACCTCCTGGAGGTGCCCTACTTATCTCTTAAAAAAAGAAAAAAGAAGAAGAGAAATTAGCTTCTGTTGAGTGCATTGCAAGTTGCGGGAGGACCACATAAGGAAAGGGGACATGCACCAAGTCTACTACACCTCTTCTAGACCCTCTTCCATCACCTTTTCCTTCTCCCATTCCCTCTTCTTAAATTTTCTGAAAACTGTGCATCCTATAGGAAGCTCTGTGTGTTCTAAAAGAAGCTCCTGTAGAAATCAAAGAGAGCTCGAAATCAGGTCAAAAAAGGGATCAAAGGGCTAGAAACTTTCACAAAAGACTTGTGGTCCATCCTACAGCCATCCATCATCATACCTCTCCATTCCATACCTACACCACCACATTCTTAATCGTTTCTCTCCTCCCTACACATAAAAACAGAACCCCTATTTCTTTTGAAAAATAAAAAAATAACTAAGCAACATCATCAACTCTTACCTATTGCATACCAACTTCTTTCCCATGATAGTCAGAATATTCCTCAGATTCCTCTCAAATCCCTGCTCAAACTTGAGCCAAAAGTTTTAGAGGGAGAAGTAGCTACAGGAATTCTTGTAGGTTTCCTCTAGTAGCTGATCCCCTTAAAAATAAAGCTCTAGAGGTAGGGTCAATGCAACCAAAGATGTGTAAAATGCACAAGGAGTAGGATCCTGATTGAATATCACATGTACAAGCAAGCTAAGCCACCAATCCAAAAGACGAGCGCCAACAACAAAAATCCGTGGATAGAACGCCAAAGTGTAAGAATGCAACAGCATGGCAACACGCAATTGTTGACTAACGAGTAAGTGACTAAAGTTGTCCCTCTATTGCATGGGTATAGATTAAAAATTGCATGGACAAATGAGATGGTTGCGATTAAATGAGATCGGTGGCTAGCTAACTGGCCACCCTCATCCAGTTCAAACAAAGCTCAGCGGGTGCACTTAGCATGTGTGTCTAGTCAAGTCGTAAGAATGTCAAAATAGGTAGTGGCGGCATCCAAACACGAATGATGGAAATGATTACGGGTAGGGGACATGAAGTTTCATAATGACACAAATGTAGGGACCAATGGTCTGGATGAGGGTAACGTACCCGTCCTGCCACCTCATCTCATCACCACAACTCTCTCCCATAAGCTTAAGTACGTTGCAGTCAACCGCTTTCACCACCTTTGTTTTCATTTGTATCGTCGTGCTCTCAACTGCAACAAGCTACCTACCACCTCTAGGGCCTCGAAACAGTCGCTCTCTATTAGTTTCAGAACCCTTCCACTTATTGGGTTCTATAGGAGCATTAACAGACTCTACAAGAGCAAGAACATAGTCCTACAGAAGCCTTTCTACAGGAGGCCAGTAAGCAACATCGTAGAGGAAAATTCAGGGTTTTATGGCAAATTGGAGCTCAAAGAGGTAGGCTTTGTGAATATCTTCTTTGCATTTCCATCTCTACAAAGCGTGGTGTGATTTCAAGCAAGGTATTGAGTTGAAAATAAAGGAAAAGTGAGAGCAGAGTCTGCCTGTGTGTTTTTAAAAAGTATATACAGTTTCTCCATTTTCCGTTTGCACTGAAATACTGTCTCTTTCTACTCCGTGGTATTTTCCTGTGTAAAGAGATGATGCAACTCTAGAAAATTAAGCCTGTAAAAAAAAGTGAACTTGCATTGGGTAGTCTGCTTATTTTGTGAAAGGGAAAAAACATTGTCCTCTATGCTCCCTATATTTTTAAGATATTGTTTCCCTCAAATAGACCGAGAAGTAATGTAAGTTTAAGAACAAAGTTTGGAAGGAAGGAAAGTTGCAATTTCTTTTTGTTAAAAAGGAAGAACACGAAAACTCTCTCTCTAGTTCTAGAAAGAAAACCTCAACCATTCCTCTATTTTTGGGATTGAAACTTGTTGCCTCCCTCTTCAATTAAAATATTCTAGTAGAATCTAAAACATCATGACAGGTGGTTTTATGAGGAAGGAGCCTCTGAATTCAAATAAGCTGCATGAACATCCAGAAGTGGTAGCCCTCTTTACCAGGGAAAATTGGATGCCTTTCTTTAAAAAGTTTCATGGGTATGATGAGGAAGTCAGGGAGGAATTTGCATTATATTTAAAACCTCAATCAAAAACCCATGCCACTATCAGTTTCAGGGGTCTAGCCATAGAACTCACATCAGAATTCATTAGTAGGGTCACCAGTCTCCCACTTAGGTTACCCTGGAGCAAGGAAGAAAATCCACTGGGTCAGGTTGCGAAGAAGACCTTTTTCTAGCTGAATGTGAACCCCTGTGGAAGACAAGAATGGCATCATGAGGACCAGTATACCTTAGCCCTAGGATGAGGTCAAGTATCAGATTATGAAAAACATCTCCTGTGAAAGAAGATTCAACATAGTTTATGGGTATCATTTCAGACCTTTGCATGGAATGAGGTATGGCATGGATCTCCCTGCACCTCGAAAATTTAGTATTCCCTATTTTCTCCTCCAATCCTTAACAAAATCTAGCACCAAATTGAAGGTAGGAGTTCCAGACCAATTGGCTCACCATGGGCTAATTAAATTGCTAGTGGAAGATGCCCTCCACACTTTCACAATCCCCATAGCCTGGGAGATTTTCATAAATATTACCAACGAGGATGATGTGAAAGCCTTCACTTATGACCTCAGTCCATCTGAGAGTGAGGAGGAAGAACAAAAAGAGGAAGCTGAGAAGGAAACCCAAGAAGAGGAAAGGAACACCCAAGTGGAAGGAAAAAAAGCTAAAACAGAAAAGAAGAAGGAACCAAGAATAGAGAAGGATAAAACCACAACAGAGAAAAAGAAGAGGCCTACAGTCAAGAATAAAAAGCCTAAGACAACTCAAAAGAAGGTTAACACAGAAAAAGTAGAAGCTAAGCAAAAAGAAGAGGAAACCCGAACAGATATAGGAGAAGAAAAACCAATAGAAATAGGAAATATAGTAGATGAAGAAGAAGAAGCACAACAGGAAGAAGTGTCCCCTAAGACACTAGAAAGGGAGTAAGAAACTATTCTTGCTACACTTAGCACTCCAACCAAGCTAAAGGGAAAAAGGAAAAGACAACCATTCATGTACTTCAAGGCTCGAAAAAGCACCAGAATAAAGATGGGGAAGCCTCAGCTACCTTCAAAGGAGTCCATCAACATTGAAGATTCCCCTACTGCCAAAAAGGAGGAATATCCATCCAAAACCCCCATCACTTATGAAATGGGAAGTCCTAAGACCTCCACTTGGAAAGAAAGGTTAAAACTACATCACTCTAAAACAGTGCTACGGGAGGCATAGACAGTCCTACAGGAGACATTGACAAAGCTACAAGAGACTAAAAATCTTGAGAAAAAGGCAGAGGAGTAGACCAAGGAGAGAGATAAGGAAAGAGAGATACCAGAACCTGACCCACAACCTAATTTGGGCTCTTATTACAACCTTCTTGAAGGAGGAAAAATTATCCCTCAGAAATTCGCAGTCCTGCTCTTTTTTGAGCTAGAAAAAGAAAGGGTTAGAAGCCATAGGTGGATGTAGATTGAAAAATCAAAAGGGGTGGAAGACATTGGGCACTTGGAAAATAAGTTGAGAGATATGGGCAAAGAATTAATCACTCTAAGTCATATAGAAGGCATTAAGGGATCACAATTGGAAGAAGAAAATGAGAGGTTAAAGAAACAGCTACAAGAGAGGGAACCATAGGCAGAAAATGAGTTGTTGATTTCAAGAAGATAGTAGCAGGAAAAGGAACCCTAGGCAGAAAGTGAGATATTAATAAGGTAGCAACAGGAAGGGGAACCCCAGGCAAGAAATTAGGTATTTATCTTGAGAAGGAAGCTACAGGAAATGGGAGTCGAATTAGCCTGCATGGCCAGTTGGACTATGGAGGCACTACATTGCAGGCAGCCAGACAAATCCTATGCAATATACCTCAAATATCAGTGGCTCAAGTTCCAAATCAAGACTCTGGCCCAGAGAGGCACCATACCTTTTCAAGATTAAGGCCAATTCATGGATCTATGTGACCAGAGTTTAGCTGAGGACAAAGAAAAGCTGTCAGAGTTTTATTTACTAAACATGGCCGTTACTGATATGAACCTATGGGACCCTAATGCTACATTAGGAGACTTGCAGCTGGTGGCCATGGCATTTTGGATGAACCACAAAGAGAAACGAGCAACAGAAATCCAGAAAATGATGGAAAAAGAGTAGAATGAACCTCTGATGATTAGAGCATAACCGTCAGGCCCAATGGCTCTCATTTATGCACACCAGCAACTTGCAGCTAATCCTCAAAGTGCACCTAAGTACATCAATGAGCAAGCTCAGAATATTGTGCATTTTGAAGACATGGAAAGGTTGTTTGGGAAAGATTGCATCCATGCCTGCATGAGAAGGTGGAACACACTCCCCCACAGCCTACAGATTAGGGAGTATCACTCCCCAAACAAAATGATAGAAGCACTAAGAAGAGTGCCCCTGTATAAGCACTCTATGCAAAGTCTAAAGGCCTATTGGATTGGTTTGAAGCTGAGTCCTCCACCACTGCTAGAACTGCTAGAAGGCATAAAGGAAAAAGAAGAAAAAAAATAGTGGGAAAAGTAGGATGCAAAAGCTGGATTCCATGATAGGGAAGAATATCTCATATCTGAAGCATGGAATATCAGAGAGGCCATCAAAGCCATCAAGGATGAAGAGATAGATTAGTTGCTCAGAGGATGAGAAACACCTTTAGTAGGGGGGTAATGATGAGCCCCATAAATGGGTAATTATATGGGCTCATTTTGCCTCTTAGTTCAACTTAATCCACCATTCTCATTAGTTTATTGCATGTTTTTGATTATATTTATGCTAATAGAGTGAATTGGGTTAGTCATTTTTCCATGTAGTCTAATGTGTGCTTTATGCAGATTTTTTGGTCAATTTTGGACAAAGTCAAAGGATTTATGAACATTTGGCAACCAATATTCAAGGAAAATAGGGAAGAGGATTTGTAGGGGGTGTCCCTTTCATTTATGAACCCTTACCTTGAATTTTCCATCAGAAACTTGGAGCATAAGCAGCCACATGAGTGCATCCAAGGGGCGGCTGAGCAAGTAAAGAAGGATTGTTGTTTATCTGTAGTTTTGGGAAGCTGAGCTCCTTGATTTTAGGAGAGATGTTGGAGGCTCGAGTTGTATAGATAGTAGGGCTTACATTCTCAGTTTTTTTGGTTGGATTTTAGCCAGTTATTAGTAGAATTTTCGCACTTGATGCAACACTTGTTCAACTCATTTTCGAGCTTCTTTTTTCAAACAATTCATGTAATGTGACTATTATTTTAGATAATAAAGATGCATTATTTTCTGAGCCAGCATTGATCTCTTTCAAAGGGTTGAAGCTCTTGGGTTAGGGCCCAACCCAAGCTGCCCAACACCTCTTTCTTTGTACTTATATGTTTTTCTTTAGTTCGTTAATTTCTGTTAGATAGATTCATTTTAACTTGCTTAGAATAGGTTGCTTTTGATGGTTTGCATAGCTGCATTTGTTTCAATTGCTGAAGTAGGTTAATCTAGTGATAGGCTAATATTCAAAAAGGCAAACAATAGGCCCTGCTTTCTTTTCTCCATTCCTAGGACCATGATTTGAGGTCAAGGCACCATCGCTGCCACTAAAAAAACAGTTTTGCCCTTCCATGCAATTTCTAATGTGATGATTTGATTCAAAAGTTAATGTGTTTCTCTAGATTCATATGCCTAGATAATTTCCTATTCTTTTACAATAGATCTCTCTGCATGCTTTTTTGTTCAAAGGTTATTATTCAGCATTTTCGATTTGTAGGTCAGAAATTAGGTCAAGCTAGAGAAATTTTTGTTTCCGTGGTATAACTAGTCCTTTCTTTGATCAATTTTTGTAAGTAGATGTGCATATCTCTTGTAGGACACCTCAGATCATAATACATCCATAAAGAAGCTAGCATCAGCTCATTTCTCTTAGATTTCCCAAGTCATTCGCAACATTTCACCAATCTGCCCTAATTTCTACATTTTCGCCATAAGCTTCCCTCTTACCATTTGAACAAATCCAACCATCATGTTCCCTCTTGATCTTCCTTGACAAGCTCCAGACACCTCAACGCCTCCATATAGCCTTTAGTTACCCTTGCCCACCATTTTTCCACCCTCAAAACCTCCAAAAATAGCTCTTGTCATCCTCCTGTAGATCCCCTACAACCTCTTCTAGAATTTCCTGTAAGTGATTTTTTGAAATCTGATTGTAAGGGAAATCTTTATAAAGGTGTTATATGCTTCTTAGGACCTTTCCACACCTTCCTCCACCTCCGAAAAACCAAATCCATCCTGCATTGCCACCAAACCTCTTCCACAGTCATAAACATATATATTACAAGCATGATAATTTCACATAAAAGCACTCAAAAACACAAAAAGATGTTTTTTCTCATTTCCTTTCAAAAGTAGCTTGAATGGATGCAATTTACCTTTTTAGTAGTCAATGGAAATCATTTCCTTATTTTTCATCTCTTTTTCTGCAAAATTAGGGTTAGTTAGAAAAATTAGGGTTTGCTAGGGTTTGCTTTACATTCTGGTCTTCTTTCTCTTTTTGCAAATAGAATAGCCTCTATAGAGTTAACCTTCTTTCATCATAGTTAAAAGCTTCTTCTAGAATCTAATAGAAGTTGGCTTGAGCTCCTAGTGATCTTGCACCCGCTGACCAAGTGATAGCTTGCAGTAAGAGCTAGTACTTGTGCATACAGCACCATCACTTCCAAGTTTGTTACAAACTATTGGGTTGATAAAAGTAAAGTAGGAAGCCCCAGGAGTTGTAGCATTGTTGCTGCAATATTGGTGCTCACCAAAGATGTTCAGTCATTTTTCAGTAACATTGAGGAGGAAGGAAGTTGGGAGCTTTCCATCATTAATTGAATGTATTAAGAAATCATACATGTCAAAGCCTACTTTTGATGTGTTGGAAGAAACTGTTGACATGTGAAGGTTTATTCAGGGATCACATGGTGAGGGGAAATGCATTGAACAACTTAATGACATTAGCTTCCAACATCAATTTCATATCAAAAAAATTGATGGGAAAACACTAATATGGGGTAAGAAGTATTTAGCTATTGCAGAATGGGCACCGTCATCAGGTTTGGAATTTTTGAAGTTCATTCCAGATCATCCAATATTTGCATCAAAATATTGTTATTACAATCAGCCGGTGAAGTTCATAATGCACACAGATAGAATAGAGATATGAATTATTCTGATTGCCTAGAAGAAATTAAAAAATGTATTAGATATACATATGAGTACTTTGACATTGCTGATTCAGTTTGGTGGGAGTCATTTTTCAATAATCAAAGTAATATCATTTCAACAACAACAAATGAAGATATACCTTTGAAAAATCCATTTATTTGGCCACAAAATGTGTCGAATGCACATTAGGAAATAAACATTTTTTAGCAACAATAATCTCAAGGTATTATTAGTTCTGCATAGGCAAAGGAAAGAGAGATGTATATTGGTTCCAAAAGATCTCGTGCACAATGTGAAGCCATGGAAGACCTTTACAGGGGTTCAGTAAAGGATATTAAGGAGGGTTGCATGATCACAATGCTAGCAGATGGATATCCCAATGGTTATCCATTTTGGGTTGCTAAAGTTATAAAGGTATTTATAGAAAATGAGGATGTTACAAGTGTTGAAGTGCATTGGTATGCCACAAATACACACCCATTCAATGGTGTGTATAAGCTAGATATGGCAGTTGACAAAAAAATGGTGGAAAGAGAAAAAGAAAGGGTACGAATATAAATCGTCACCGCACAAACATATTAAAATTGGACAATGTTGACATACTTGTTTATGACTTCAATTTAACAAAGAGAGGAACTCTTCGCTTCAACACGATAGAGATTCTGAAAAGGTTGTTACCAGAAGGAACAATGTTAAGATGGGAGTCTGCTAAAACTACTCATAGATTTAGAAGAATTTTGAAACCTGAAATGATGAGCATGCATGTGGACTCAGACAGGGCACTAGATGATGAAAGGAAGAATATGGAACATATTTGTCAGCATCCAGTCACTCATCTGAAGATGTGAATTGTGATGGTGTGCAAGAAAATATAAGTGATTTTGAATAATTTTTTAAGAACGTATCTTCAAATAAAATGTTTGATTTCCATATTGTGTTAAATGAGAAGTTATGAGTCATTTTTATGTTGTTGGATCATTTTACTAGCATTTGTTCTAAATTTTGAAGATTGACCCTAAAAAAAATCATCGTTCAAGTATAATCACTTTTTTCTTTTCAAGTTGTATTTTGCACGAAAATTTCGTTTTCATTGCCATTTTTAAAATATGTTCAAAATTTTCCATAAAAAAAAAAGCCATCGTTCCAGTATACACACTTTTCGTTTTTAGGATTGTTTTTGATGTTTTTCTGGCATTTTTTGGCTAGAGTTCCCGTTTTGAGTTTATAGTTCCTGTTTCAAAGTTTACATTGTTTTTAATATTCTAGATCTGAAACAATGGGATGAAAATATTCATTCAGATCTTCCAAAACATGACACCTCTGTAAAACCTAAGAGAGGTTTTTTTAATGAACTTATTCCCAACAAAAACCTCTTTTTTTTTTCAAAAAAGTGTTTCGAGATGTTCGGAAACCGCTTCCAACATTGATAACTAAAATAAGAAAAACAGAGTAAAACAAAGTGCTTCCATTTGATTTTTCAATGAGATAAGAATAGTTGTTTATGTACATAGAGAGATAAATATTGTCCTAATGTTCTTCAAATAAAATAAATCAATTGCATGGACAAACAAATAACTATTAAGGTTGATATTTCTTGAAAATAAATAAGTTATTCACATGCACAAAAAGCTAACAATTATGTTGATATTTCTTGAAAAGAAATAAGTTATTTGCATGCATAAAAAATAAAATATTTATGGTGATAATAATTTAAAATAAATTAACTTATTTCATTTAAAATATTACCAAGGATGTTCTTATGATGCATATGCATTAAAGTTTTTAAGAGAAATATTGGACCCTTAAAGAGAATATGTGTTTATGTGCATAGGAATAATGACTAGTATATTGGATATACTAGAAATGAATATTTGATTTGACATGCATGGGAAGCTTGAGTCATGTAGAAAGATATAAGTAAACTTTTTGAGAAAGAGTTAACATAAGACATTCACATAAAAGTCAATTGGTTGTGTTATTTGAGAAGGATTTGTTATTCATGTCATTTGTTGATGAAATATTACAAATTTGTTTCATGTGTTAAATGATAAGAAAATATTTTTTATTGCATTCATAATAGCTAGTGAGTTAGCTAACTTTTGGAAAAGGAATAAGTAGTGTGTTAAATTCCTTGGAAAATAACTATATATATTTGTATGCAAAGAAGTATTTGTTGTGTTAGAACTCTTCAAAAAGAAGAGAAGAGAAAAACATGTCCTTGTAGGCATTATTGAATTATATTTTTGGAGATGAAAATTGGTAAGTGCATGTTTTATTGTGTTAAGGTTCCTTTGGAAGATTATTTAGAGAAACATAAAAACTTGCATGGATGGTAAAGTATAGTTTTGGTATTAGATTTCTGGAGAAAAATAAGAATCAATCACATAAGATTGATTGTGTTAACCTTCTTTTGAGAAAAATAATATGCATTTGCACACCTAAAGGGATTAGCTATGCCATTAGCTTTCCTTCATGAGAATATTATGTATAGGTAGTGGGCTAGATATTTGGTAAGAAGAAAAAATCTCTTTGCATGCATGAAAGAATAAGTGTTATGTGTTTGATCCCTTGGGAAAGAAATGTGTTTTTTCCATGCAAGATTTAGTTAGTTTCGTTTGGAAAGAAATATATTTCATGTTGAAATTTGATGACTAAAATGTTTCCTACAATCCCAACCTGATTTCAATTTCACCTTATCACTCCCATTCAGTTAAATTCCCTTTCCCATAAACATACATTCAACATTTAGAAGTCTAGAATAAATTGTTTTAGCTTAAAACACATAGGACTGTCAACACATCCTAAAAATAAATATGGACATAAACAGAGCAATAACACACATAAAATTACACACAATGTTTTTGTCAACTTAGACCAAGGCAAAACCCCTTCAATATTCTCTATGGAAAAATTGTTAGAGAGCTCTTCAAATTTATTTATCTTTCAAGTTCAAGAAAAATACATTTTCAAACAAAACAAAACAACAAAACACAACTTATATCTTCAACCCAAAACTCCTTGATAACCGTGCCCACTTTGCCTTGATTTCCATTCCCACTTAAAGCTAAAAATATGTATTGTATGTATACAAACTATACTGTATAGATTCCTATGGACTCTATGGATTTATGTACCATTGTACGTACTATATGATTTTTTTCAACTTTTTTTTTTTCTGAAAAACATCTTTAGAATGATGTGCAACTCCCAACACTAAATTTTGTTTGTACTATACCTTCTTATGTCCTCTATGACTCAATTTTTATGCCTAGCTTTGTCCATAAATCACTCCTTTAGCTTGTTGCAACACATTTCTCCTTCAGAACTTTTCTCCAACTCTTAGCCTCCTTTCTCCAATCCAATCATGAGGAATGAATATAGGCTCTCTTTTCTTTTTTTCCCTTTTGTTTCCCTAAACAACTTTTGGGAAACCCTGAGATCTAATGGCTCAGATTGATTTTGATCAAGGGATGAGAATAAATGTGTATTTAATTCTCACTTTCGATTTTCTAACTCACCATTAAATAAAGTACCCACATTGTACTTTATGTCTAAAGTAAATTTTCACTTTATAATTTAACATTGACTTTACCACTTATAAAGTGACTTTAATTTTATAAAGTCACACATAGGAAAATAATTACTTTGAACACTTTTCCCTATGTAGAGACTAAGCCATGTGAAACCACTTGTCCAAGGTACATTAAAAATAATTACTCCCTCTTACCGAAAAGTGTTTATTACCACACCCATCTTGTCCCTAAAATGAACATGCTTTCCTCTTGGAAAATACTTCGTGAGAACATCAACCACCTTCTCATCTATTGATATATACTCTAGCTTCAATGCCCCCTTTTGAACATAGTCCTTCATGAAATAATATATCATGTCATTTTTTTTACCTGTCATGAAACACTGGATTCTTTGTGAATTTAATTCAACTTTGATTATCATAGTGAATAACTGTTGGTCTCAACTCCTAATCAAATATGCCATACAATAACTTGCAAATCTAAATGGCCTCACAACTAGCCTGGCTAGCAGCCATATACTCAGCCTCAGAAGATCTCAAAGCAACAAACTTTTTCTTTCAACCAAACCATGGCACAACTACCGAATCCAATCTAAAGAAACACCCTGAAGTGCTTTTCCTGTCATAAGCACAACCTATCTAATATACATATGTGTAACCTATAAACCTCACTCCATCTCCCTGCATATATTCCAGACCATAATCAACAATCCCCTGAATGTGGCAAAGAATGTGCTTTGCAGCTACCCATTGCACCCTCCTACGCTCAACCATGAAATGCCTAAGCATGTTCACTGCAAAGCATATATCTTGCATAGTGTTGACCAAATACATCAAGGACCCAATAAGTTTCCTATATAATCTGGGATCAACCAAACTAGAATCTGAAGCATGAAGCTTCTTCCATTTGGTTATCATAGGTCTAGAAATGGGTCTACAGTCTGCCATGTGAAATCTACTCAACGCATCCACACCTTACTACCCCTACTCTAGATGCATATGCTCCTCCTCCTGCCACGCCTCAAGTACCAAAAAGTAATGCATTAACCTGATGTCCTTCATCTTGAACTCCATAGCAAGATCCTCCTTGCAACCAATAATCAGTCTCTCTGCCCTAGTAATGAACAAGTCATCAACATACAACACAAGAATGAGTGGATCATCCCCTACAACAATGTACTATAGGTTTAGATCTACAGCTCTTCGTGTAACCCATATACTACAAGTAAGTATCAATCCTTGAATACCAAGCTCTTGAAGCTTTCTTAAGTTCGTAGAGTGCTCGTCTCAACCAACATATATGGATCTCCCACCCAAGTACCTCAAATCCCTGGCTGCTCAACATACATCTAATGGGTCTGCAAACCCATTTTTGTAGCAATAGAAATAAAGGACTATATAGAAGTTTACCAACCTATGGGAGAAAATTTCTCATCATATTCAACTCCCTCTATTTGTGAGAGCCCTCTAGCGACAAACCTCACCTTTAACTTCTCAATACTTTCATCTGCAACATACTTGATCTTTTAGAGCCACCTGGAAGTCACAAATGAGTTTCCCTCAAGCCTAGGCAGCACTTCCCATACATTGTTCTTAATGATAGAGGCACACTCCTCCACTATAACGGCTCTCCATACCTCCTAGCTGGTAGCCTCCTCATATTTAGTAGGATCAGAGTCAATAATGCTGGTAGCCTTCGCTACATAACTGAAAAGCCTCTTAGGTGGCACACTCTCCATGTACACCCTCTCCGGAGGACCAACAATCTATGCTTCCTTCAAGGTGTGCTTAATACACTTGGGCCTCCTCTTCCCTGAAGAAGCTTCTCCATAGGGATCCCCATCCTTTGACCCTAGTCTGGTGAATGTGAAGGTATGCTAACTGACCCTGGTGTGCTTGTACTACCACCCATCCTTGAAGAACTTATACAGTAAGTTGTGCCTATGTCAGCTGAACTTCCATGTTAACTTTATACAAGTGGAATCCCTAAATAAGTCCTCGGTGAACTTGCCACTAGTGCCCCAGATGTCACTAGCATTGAAGTACCTCCTCTACTAGTCGATCAAGAACCCTGAGGTCCTGCTCCCTGTTGTTGACCTCCCTGTTGGGGAGAAGTATGTGACTCTCTCTCATCACAGTCCCATGATATCCAATAGGCCCTCTCCTCCTTGAACTTCACATCCCTCCTAATCACCATTCTCCATTTAGAATGAATGAAGATTCGATTAGCCTTCAAAGTCTCAATGTAGCCCATAAAGATACCCTTCTCTACCATGGGTTCTAGCTTCATCCTCTTCTCCTTGGGGATATCAGAATATGTGAGACATCCAAAGATATGAAGATGTCCCACATTAGGCTTCTCTCCATTGAAACCATTCTCTGGAGTCATATTCCCCGATACTCTGTGAGGACTCTTGTTCTGAAGATAAACAACATTATTGCAAGCCTCAACCCAAAACAATAAAGGCAATCCCTAATCATGAATCATCACTCTAGCAACCCCAACAATAGCTATGTTCTTCCTTTCAGACACCCCAGTCTATTGGGGGTTGTAAGGAACCATGAACTCTCTCCTAGTGCCCTCGTGTGCACAAAAGCATAAAACCCACCATGGGTGTACTCACCACCATTTTCTAACCTCAAGACCTGAATCTGCCTACATGTTTGCTTTTCCACAAGATCTTTGAACTCTTTAAAGTAACTGAATAGCTCACCCTTGGTCTTCAAGAAATATGTCCAAATCCTCCTAGAGTAGTCATCAACCAATATAACATAATACTCATAACCACCCAAAGACACATGAGACATACGGCCACTAACATCAGTATAAATCAAGTTTAGTATACCTGTAGATATTTTTTCACTCGATCAGAATGGTAACTTGGTGTACTTTCCCAAATCACACCCACTACAAACCTCATAATTCTCAACACTGAAATTAGGACTCCAATAGTGATGTCCCTCAGTACTCACAAAGCTCCATGATACATATGCACCATCCTCTGGGACCATAACTCACACAGGTCTCTATTGCTGGTGGTACTAGCAGGACTATTACCAATGTGCTACTCACAAATGCTCATGTCGACTGAAAAATGAACATGTATAGTTTCCCATAGAGGACTCCAATCACTTTGGCCGAAGTGATGGAATCTCCCCTGGGATGCATCAATACCTTCCCTCTTGAGAAAGTGACTTCAAACCCCTTCTCCTCCCTAGCAGACACTAAAATCAAGTTCTTCTTCATCCTCACAATATACAAAAGATCCATGAAATTCAAAGGAGTGAAAGCCTCCCTCTCAAAGGTCATATTCCCTACACCAACATCTCTCATAGTGTGGTCATCTCCTAGTACAATCTCAATATCAAATGCCCTCTCTACAAGCTCTGAAAATAACTTTTGTGCACGTGTCATATGGCGGGAAGCCCCTTTGTCTATGTAACACACATAGGATGATGTACTCCTACTAGATGGATAACTAATAAATGAAACTTCATGGTCAAATTGTGAAGAAAATTGATCCACCTTTGTTGAAGTTTCAATACCCTTCTTCGCGTTGTTCTTCCTCTCAAGACACGTAGCAGCTAGTGTCCCATCTTCTGACATTACCAACATTCGACTTTGGACATATCCGTATCTTTCTTCTTCTTCATATATTTTCCATTAGCCCCATCTTATGAGGCCCCTTTCTTGGCCTTACCCTTGTTCTTCCCCATGACTGTCAAGGCTACATCCTCCGCATTTGCTATCCTCACCCCACCACTGAGAGTCTTATGTATCTCATGTTGCACGCAATCATCCCACAACCAGTCCCAATTCGGGAGATTCTCGCTATAGGTAACAACATCTCAAATGCCTCCCAAGACTTAGGAAGTCCCACTACTGCTATCCTAACTAACTCTGTGGGTGCAACTGCCTCACCAATAGCAGTCAAATCATCACTTACCTATTTGACCTTGCCAAGATAATGAACTACACTTTAAGCCTTTGTCATCCTAATGTTCTTCAATTGTTCTTTGAGTACCATCTTTCTACTCTCATTGGTACTATGATAGAGAGTGGTTAGATATGTCCACATCTGATATGAATACATGTTTCCTCTCACCTGAGGGACTACGTGATCCTTCACACTGTCCATTAAAATCCTTTTTTCCTATGCATTATTTTTTCTGAATTGAGCAAGTTCATCTGCACCAGTATGAGGTACAACCACTTGTCGCACTATGTTCTAAATTGTTGCCTCCTCAAACATCTTCTGAATTTTGTCCTTCTAAACGACATAGCTGGATATCCCATCCAACATGTCCTCCTTCCTTTGGAACATGGCCATGACTACTGTCTGAAATTTATAAAACCAAGAAAATGGAGAAATGCACTTTCTAGCACACCTTGCTATCCCAAAAGTTCAATTTCTGTGAAATTTGACCTTGTTGTTCAAACTGAGTTTGCTGTCAAAAAATTCAATTTGTTTTCCAAACCACTGTTTGTTGTTCAAACTGTAATTTTCAGCCTATAGCTCTGATACCATGTTGAAATTTGATGACTAAAATGTTTCCTACAATCCCAACCTAGTTTTAATTTCAGCTAATCAGTCTCATTCAGTTAAATGCTCTTTCCCATAAACATACATTCAACAGATAGAATTCTGGAAATGAAATTTTCAACTTAAAACACATGGGACTATCAACACATGCTGAAAATAAATATGGAAATAAACAAACCAGCGACACACATAAAAATACACACATATGTTTAGTCAACTTAGACCCAGGAAAAACCCCTTCAATCTTCTCCACCGAAAACCTGTTAGAGAGCTCTTCAAATTTATTTATCTTTCAAGTTTAGGAAAAATATGTTTATAGACAAAACAAAACAACAAAATACAACATATCTCTTTAGCCCAAAAATCCTTGAAAACCGTGCCCACTTTGCCTCGATTTTTATGCCCACTTGAAGCTGAAAATATGTGTTGTACAAATACAGACTATATAGACTGTACTGTAAGGATTCCGTACGAACTGTATGAATTTTTGTACCATTGTATGGATTGTACAGATTTGTTTTTCAACTGTTTTTCTCAAAACATTCCCTTAAATGGCGTGCACTTCACAACATTAAATGTTTTTCGTACTTTACCTTATAATGTCCTCTATGCCTCGATTTTCATGCCCATATTTTCATAGAGATCACTCCTTTAGCTTGGTGCAACAAATTTCTCCTTCTGAACTTTTCTCTAGCTCTCAACCTCGTTTCTCCAATCTGCTGGTAAAGAACAAACGTAGTGTCTCTTTTCTCTTCCCACTTTTGTTTCCATAAATTACTTTTGGGCAACCCTAAGATCTAATGGTTCAGATTCATTTTGATCAAGGGATGATAATAAATGTGCATTTAGTTCTCACTTTCTATTTTTTAACTCAATAATTAAATAAAGTATGCATATTGTACATTATGTCTAAAGTCACTTTTCACTTTATAATTTAACATTGATTTTACCACTTATAAAGTCACACTAAGGAAAAGAATTATTTTGGACAATTTTCCCTAGGTAGAGACTAACCCATGGGAAACCACTTGTCCAAGATACATTAAGAATCAACATTTCACATGAAAGAAGAAAAAACTATCACATCATTTTCCATTGCACAGGACAAGTAGTTTTTGCAAGAAATTATAACTATTATGTTAACTTTGTTTGAAATAGAGCTTGCATTTTTATACATAATAGCATTGTGAATCGCTCTCCCATGGAAAATATGTTTTTGGAAAAGAGCATGCATTCATATGCATAAGTATATAATCTATTGTGTTAATCCCATTAGAAAATAAAACATATTAGTATGAACAAAGAAAATTGTTTGTTGGGTTAGTTTTCTTGAAATCTTCTTATGCATTTACATGCAAAAGAATAATATCTAATATGTTAGCTTTCCTTTCGAAAGAATATGAAAGTGCATGAAATATTTTGTTAGCATTTCCTTAGAAAGATGACATTTGATAATGATTTCTCTTTTGCTAATGCATGTGCAATGATGTTAAAGAAGACATCTCATGACTAACCCATGGGAAACCACTTGTCCAAGGTACATTAAAAATCAACATTTCACATGCAAGAAGAAAAACCTATCATGTTGTTTTCCGTTGGACACAACAAGCAGTTTCATACAATAAATTATAACTATTATGTTAACTTTGTTTGCAATAGAGCTTGCATTTTTATACATAATAGCCATTGTGAATAGCTCTCCCATGGAAAATATGTTTTTGGAAAAGAGCATGCATTCACATGCATAAGTATATAATCTATTGTGTTAATCCCATTAGAAAAGAAAACATAATAGTATGAACAAAGAAAATTGTCTCTTGGGTTAGTTCTCTTGAAAGCTTCTTATGCATTTACATGCACAAGAATAATATCTAATATGTTAGCTTTGCTTTGGAAAGAATATGAAAGTGCACGCAATATTTTGCTAGCATATTCTTGGAAATATGGCATTTGAGAGTGATTTGCTTTTCGTGAATGCACATGCAATGATGTTAAAGAAGGCATCTCATGACTAACCCATTGGAAACCACTTGTCCAAGGTACATTAAAAATCAACATTTCACATGCAAGAAGAAAAAACTATCATGTCATTTTCCGTTGGATAGGACAAGTAGTTTCATGCAAGACATTATAACTATTATGTTAACTTGGTTTGAAATAGAGCTTGCATTTTTATACATAGAAGACATTGTGAATAACTCTCTTGTGGAAAATATCTTTTTGGAAATGAGAATGGATTCATATGCATAAGTATATAATCTATTGTGCTAATCCCTTTGGAAAAGAAAACATAATAGTATGAACAAAGAAAATTGTTTGTTGGGTTCTTTTAAAAACTTCTTATGCATTTACATGCACAAAAATAATATCTAATATGGTAGCTTTACTTTGGAAACCACTTGTCCAAGGTACATTAAAAATCAACATTTCACATGCAAGAAGAAAAAACTATCATGTCATTTTCCATTGGATAGGACAAGTAGTTTCATGCAAGAAATTATAACTATTATGTTAACTTTGTTTGAAATAGAGCTTGCATTTTTATACATAATAGCCATTTTGATTAGCTCTCCTATGGAAAAGATGTTTTTTGAAAAGAGCATGCAATCATATGCATTATTATATGATCTATTGTATTAATATCTTTGGAAAAGAAAACATAATAGTATGAACAAAGAAAATAATTTGTTGGGTTGGTTCTCTTGAATGATTCTTATGCATTTACAAGCACAAAAATAATATCTAATATGTTAGCTTTCCTTTGGAAAGAATACGAAAGTGCATGCAATATTTTGCTAGCATTTTCTTGCAAAGGCAACATTTGATAGTGATTTGTTTTTTATTAATTCATGTGCAATGATGTTAAAGAAGACATCTCATGACATTATGTTTATGTTTTATGCATGCACACAAAATGATGTTGATGTGTCATTAATAAATATAGATTATTGGTTAATTAATATTTTATGTTTTATGTAATCATGATATCAATAGTTCTAATGGTAGTCCCCCCACAACAGGTTTTGGGGCTCAAAGCCCAAGTTTTGAGTACTATTGTTGTAAAGACTTCGTGAATTGCCGGCGTGGAGCGCAAATTGTATGTCAGAGTCATAGGGTTGTTTGCCCTAAGTTTTGAATGTAGTGTCGGCCTATCCAGGGTCTGCGGACCATGGGATTGTCTAAATAGAGTGAGGCTCTAAGTTCTAAAGTAGTAACTAGCTAACAATGGAATCTAGAATATAGTGAGCATAGAGTAAAAGTCTAAGTGCTTTGGGTCATAGTAGTAGGAATAGGCTCTATAGCTGAGTGTGCAAAGGACTTGTAGATTCTACAACTAAGTGCATGGACCCCTGAAACTAAGTGCATAGGGTGGAGTCGATTCTATAACCAAGGAAGAAGAATAATAAAGAGAAGTTTGATTCCAAATCTTGTGTATCTGTTCTTGGGTTATTTCTTGTTTGATACCATATGCAATTATACTATTTTATTTGTTGCACACACTTATATGAATGCTAAACACTATTAAGTATAACTAGGAAAATACAGATAAGCTAAATTGAGCAACTAATATTGGGTTAATAACAAGGATTTGGGTAATAACATTGTTCGAGCGTTGGGTAGGGTTGCGTGAAGGCAACATTGCAAGCTACGAGGTACAGATAGGTGTGTGTAGCGATGTGTGCGTAGGGTCAAACCGCAGACCACCTAAAATCATCAGACATCTCTAGGGTGCGGAAACCTCATTCTAGCACCCTCCCATACTACATCGGGTGAGACATTAGTCCGCGCTCCACGGACTGTTGCCGAAAGGGCCAGTAGTACCAAGATTTGTTTGGCTAAATCACCTTTGAACCTGGGTCAACACCCTACAAGCCAACAAATGGTTCCATTATCGAGACTAGGATTTGCATAAGGGATGTCTAATGTCATGTCACTGGAATCTGACAAAGAAAGAAATTGAAAAGTGGTTGGATAGAAAAATTCATGAGTTCACGGCATAGGAAAACATGAATCCATGAGTATAAAAGGAACAGTGGTTAGATCATTACGTGTATATAGAAATCCATGAGATTTTCTTTGCATCCTTCCCCTTTGAGTTGTATGAGTGGATCGCAAAGCTAGCAGACAGTCAAGGGAGGTGCAGGCTCAACAAACCAATTGTGTGGACTCCGGAATTGGTGCGCAGACTAGAAACATTAGAAGATAAGATCACATGTGTTGTGGACCATTGGCTCAATTGGATTATAGGGGGGTTCCTCACCGAGTTCGCCGTGGACACATCAGTCAGATACAATGAGATGGAACGATGCTTCCTCAAAGGACCGCGAGGTAAGTACATTAAATCGTTGAACACTTGGATTAAGATGCTATTCTGTGAAAAATGGGTTATGCGAGTAAATGAATGTTTGGGACTATGCGAAATGGGAAGATCTACAGAAATGGAGGTAGTGAAGAATTAGAAACTAGTCCTTTGATTTCACCCTCGCGAGAGAGTGAGGAGGAGTTCGAAAAAGTTTCTCCAAGAAGTGTGATGAATCGGATAAGGCAACGGATTCCGCGCATACTACCCCTGCCAACACCACCACCCATCTCACCATCGTCACCTCCATCTCTGCCCACACCACCTCCACCATTAACATAGTTTAGTATGGGAAGCGCAATAAAATTATCGGTATTCAAAGGAGTAGGAAATGAAGACCCAAATCAATTTTGGTTTGTGGTAAAGGCAGCATGGAAAGCGCAAGGGGTTACGGATCACATCATAAAGAAAGAAACATTGGTAAGTGCATTGCAAGACCATGCACTAACATGGTACATTAAGCACTCTAATGAAAATCCAAATGCAGGAATCGCAAAAATTCAAGCCGCGTTGAACTAGGAGTTTAGCAGGCCAAAATCGGAGACACAGTCAATTATTGGGTTTAAGGAGATCGTGATGCTTCCAGGCGAGACCCCTTGGGAACTGGATTAGAGGATGTTGGGAATGATTCCTGAAGCCAACATGACCTTGATGGATGCACACCACTGCACATGGTTTGTAGCGTCCCTAACACTACACCTAAGGACAGTGCTCTTGCAGCAGAAGTTATCCACCCAGGCCGAAGCAATGGAGATTACAATGAGACTGCATGACACTCCCATAAAAGATCATGGTCAGGGAGTTCAACAAATCCACACGCAACAAAAAAATTTATGCCTGGAAATGCAAAGGACAAGACGACTCACCCAGAGGTGTGCGAAGAGGTATGGTGCATCGAATGGAAGGGACAGGGACATGATAGGGATCACTGTCTCGTCTTTGTGAACGATTTGGTGGTGGGAGGGCCGATGCCATTGAGACTGGAGGCACAAGCAGGGCCAAGTGCGGCGCCTACATTATGGTGCACGATCTGTCAGATAGGATGAAAACATGCTATGGAAAATTTTCATCTATTGAAGAAGTATACGCAGACATCCCAAAAATTGTTCTGTAATTTTTGTAGATCAGTAGGTCATGATGAGGGCACATTGTAGAATTTATGAGCTAATGATTGATTGAACCCATACCTACATGGTGCATATTGAAACACATACCCTCGATCAAAATACAGGACTGGCGCACGCTAGATTTCAGGGGCGCGACCGAGGTCGAGGTGGAATGGGACCAGGGAGAGGTCATGGACAATTGATTTGTTACAATTGCGGAGGGCTAGGACATTATGCCCGCGACTGTACAAATCTGGCAAGAGCATCATGTTTATATTGTACTCAATTCGACCATGAGACAGAGGATTTCCCTACCTTGATAGCGATGTTGCACGATAAGGGAACAATCTAGCCTCCCCCAACTGAGAATCTACAAATGATGAGGTCTAAGCAGGGGGAAGAGGACCCGAACGTGAACATTATGGTTCAGAGTAGTATCATAACAGAAGATGACAAAGATAAGTAGCCTGAAGAAAGTGTGTGGGTTCACAAGGCTCCTACAAAGGAACTTGAATTTGATTTGGAACACACGAAGGAGACATTCATGGAAGCTAAGAAGAGCATCACAGAGGCCTCCACTTCAAGTACTAAGGATCAACTAGAACTGGAGATGGATCCTTCAATGCTCACTAAATTTTTGGAGACATGTTTGAAGCTGCTACACCACAGAATGGCTGTGAAAGGACTGCAAGAACTTAACACTAGGTGCGCTGGGTCAGGAGAGCAATGCGTAGTACAAAATCTTGGAAAACATACTTCGCAAGCATAAAGGGAAATGAGGTTGAGTGCACAAATTGGGGAATATGAAATGGATCAAGTAATTATGGATTTTGGGTCAAGTATGAATGTACTGCCAAAACAAACATGGGAGTGCATGGATGGGCCCGCATTGTAGTGGTCTCCTATTCAATTATGAATGGCAAACAAACACAAGATCTTACCCATGGGGAAACTGCAAGGAGTAATGTTCGATATTGAAGGTGTGAGTGCGCTAGTGGATTTCTATGTAATAGAGATTGTCAATGATAGCAATCCCTATCCTGCACTACTAGGCATAGACTAGGCCATTGATATGAATGGAGTCATAAACCTAAAGAAACACAAAATGATTTTTGAGAAAAAACGCTATGCATAGTAGTACCACTAGATACTGCCAAAGGAGTGCAATATACAGAACCAGTGCTTGACGATGATACTGATGATGATCTCGATTGTATTTACAAGATAACCACATGAGAGCAGGATTGGGTGAATCTAACAGCAAATGGTAGGATTTCGTGGTAGTGTGATAACTCCTACACTTCAAATTCGGGCGAGGAAGTAGAACGATTGCAGAACCGGTTACACGATTTCACCACACTAAATTGCAATATGACGATAAGGTCATTACATTGGGTAGAAAAAAAAGCAAGAGATTTGCTCATGTATAACAAATTGACATCATTAGAGGAATTCCTTAACAAATTTGAAAACGAAGTACCAGAAAAACATCGGTTCGATGCTTTGAAATCGGAACTGCACACTACGCCTACAAGGTGGTGGGGTACGCACCAACAAAGTTTCAAGGATTGGTGCGATTACAGAAGGATGATGCACCTACAGTTTGGGAAACCACAGGTACAACTAACAGATAAATATGACGGTCCCAATGATCCGTGTGCACACATTGTGAAATGAAACAAGGCCTACGAGGAAGAGCCACAGCCTGAATGGGTACATTTGTTTTGTCATACCATGGACATCATACCCATGAACTAGTATACTGAGATATAGCTCTACCATTGTATGAGAGAATGGGATATTCTACGCGAGGGATTTCAGTTAACCTTCATGTTTGAAGATCGGTTGTGGGATACTGTTGATGATGTGCTATAAGCGTTAAAAGTAGCTATTTTTAAAGTACCTTAGGAGGCAATGGAAGTACTGCAGTCGAAATGGGCAACACAGCTGAGCTATGCGCTAGAATGTTACAGTGTCAACATAGAAGAGGATGATGAAGACGGACATAATATTAACACTCTAGAAATGGAAGGATGTCGCGAAGTTCGAGGACCCTCGATTGAAGATCCCAACATCACCACGCTGTTAAAAACAAAGCAAGTAAACATTGGGACAAAGGCAGAGCCGATGTATGCCACGCTTGGAGATTATTGGGATGATGCCATGGTGGATAAAGTCATGGAGCTACTTCATGAATACCAAGAGTTAATCCCGACCAAAATTACGGATTTAAAAGGGATCGTTGGTGACTTGGGAATGATGAAGATCACCCTAAAACCCGATGTGAAGCCGATTAAGAAGAGACCTTACAGCCTGAATCCGAAGCACAAAGAAAAGCTCTACATAGAACTAGACAAAATGCTCATAGTCGCAATTATTGAGCCAATGGAAGAATTTGACTGGGTGAGTCCTATGGTAGTACAAGAGAAAAAGCAGAAGGGTGAAATAAGAATATGTGTGGGCCTCAGGAATCTAAATGATGCATGTGTGCATGATCCATTCCCAACACCATTCATAGATAAGGTATTGGAAAATGGTTGCGAACAAGAAGCATACTCGTTCACGGATGGGTTCTCGGGATATCACTAGATCAAGATTGTGCCGAAAGATAGGAACAAAACAACCTTCACAATAGAATGGGGATGCTTTCAATACAGTGTCATGCCATTTGGATTGAAGAACGCGCCAGCCATTTTTTCAAGCATTGGTTTTACAATGTTCATAGAATACATCCACAATTTCCTAGAGGTCTATCTGGATGACTGGACGGTCTTTGGGTTTGTTAAGCACCACATAGCAAACTTACGCTTGATGTTGGATACTTTTCGACGACACCAGATTGCACTGAACCTTAAGAAATGCACATTTTTGGTTCCCTTTGGACACCTATTAGGACATGTGGTCTGCAAACAAGGGCTAATGGTGGACCCTATGAAGATTGTTGTTATTCTAAATTTGGAAGCACCGCGAAGCATTAAACAACTGCGCACTGCCTTGGGACATAATGGGTACTATAGAAAGTTCATCAAAAGCTATGCCCAAATAACAGTGCCAATGGAGAAGTTATTAAAAAAGGATGTTACATTTTGTTGGAATCATGATTGCATGAAAAGTTTGGATGTCCTGAAGGAAAATTGGCCTCCACTCCAATCTTGGTTTTCCCAAAATGGGATGTGGAGTTTCACGTACATGTTGATGCATTGTGTATTGCGCTAGGAGCAGTACTCGCGCAAGAGGACATAGAGGGCGTGGATCACCCTATCGCGTTTGCAAGTCAAAGATTGTCTAAAGCTGAGAAGAACTATTCCACCACCAAGCGCAAGGGGTTGGAAATGGTGTATGCACTCCAAAAATACTGACACTATTTACTAGGAGGACACTTCAAGATATATACCGACCATTCTACACTAAAATACCTTTTCAATAAGCTTTTGTTGGGGGGCCACATCTGTAGATGGCTCTTCTTGTTTCAGGAATATGACTTAAAGGTTTTCGTAAATCCAGGACGCCTGAATGCAAGACTGGATCACCTGTCGCGCATTGAAATAGGCGAGGAACCCACTAATTTGGAGGAGGAACTACCTGATGCTTAGATGTTTGTTGTGCGCATCGCGGACAACCACTTTGAGGATATAATACACTTTCCAACTACAGGGACTGTGCCAAAGGACTACTTGGTCCAACGAAAGAAGGAATTGGTGGTGCACGCATCGGATTTTTTTGTCATCGCGGGGCACCTATGTAAAATGGGTAATGATGAGATATTGCAAAGATATGTCCATGAATTTGAATGAATTTAGATCCTCGTGGAATCACATGGGGGCGTGGAAAGAGGACACTATGTAGGACATGCGACCACAAATGATGCTGCAACCATTCGAGAAATGGGAAATCGACTTCGTGGGACCCATCAAACCTTAGGGAAAGAAGGGCACATCCCAACGGAACACTTGACATGATGGGCAGAGGCGCAGCTGGTCAAAGATTGTATGGCCACTACAACTGCGAAGTTCTTGTTTGACAACATGTTGACTCAATTTGGCTGTCCAAAGATTTTAATGAGTGACTGTGGAACACATTTTCTAAATGAAACCATAAGCATGCTGAGAAAAGAATTCCAGATATATCATCAGAAGAGTACACCATTTCATCCACAAGAAAATGGGATAGTATAGGCATTCAACATGATATTGGAAGTCGTGCTGACGAAAGTGTGCAATGCGTAGCGAAGCGATTGGGACTTGTGTGTACAGGTAGTGCTATGGGCTTATAAATGATATGCAAAAAACTAAGAGGGAAAACACCATTCCAATTAGTCTATGGTGTGGAAGTTGTAATGCTAATGGAATATATTGTACCTACCCTATGAAAAGCAGCAGTTGTAGGAATGACGAATGCAAAGCTTTGGAGGAAAGGCTCGCGCAATTGGAAGAACTAGAGGAAGAACAATTCTTGGCAGGTTTTCATGAGCACATTAAAAAACAACATGAAAAATCTTGGTATGATCGCCATATTAAGTTGTGCACATTCAAAGTCAATGACTTAGTACTAATATATGACAGTAAGTTTGAAAAATTTTCAAGCAAATTCAGAATGCATTGGATAGGACCATACGTGGTTAAGGAAGTCACAGATGGTGGTGCAGTCCAGCTCGTCAAATTAAATGGAGAACCCTTCCCAGGAAAAGTAAACGGTAGCCACTTGAAGCCTTACATAGGAGGGTTAGCTATCTGACTAGCCGAAAGCAATGCATTCTTCTCGCTCCAAGGAGCCGAGCAATGGCACGGGACTATAAACACACATCAGTATGGTTGTATGGATTTTGAGTTACAAAATGGGTATGTATATACTATTAATCTCATCATCTTTTTCCTTGATTCTTATCTTTTCCATAACTTAATGAGCTAATATATTAAGGAATTATGGTAAGAAATGAAGGAATCATTTACAGTTATGATTTAGCTAGATTTTACCTTTCTTATGCAGGAAAGCGATAAAAGGAATGATTGTTGTTCCTTGATGATGGAACAGGAAAATCCGACAAGGAAAGGAAGGGACGAGTCGGTTGCGAACAAAGCTTAAAGTGAATATGAGGGATTAGTGCAGAATAGGAAAGATGTCTGAAGTTAGTGATCAGTTGCAAATCCCTCAAGATCAGGACATCCTGAGGGATCGCATGAACCTTCTACCCTTTCTGATTATAAAAGAGGATGATTGTAAGAAGAAAGAAGGAGAGGAGGAAGTGAAACCTCTGTTATTTTTTGAATTCTAATATGAATTATAGACTCTCACTGTTGAGAGAACACAACTATATTATAATGCTTTTTAAGTTCAATGATTAATATATAGTTAAAGTTGTTGTTCCCTCGTGTTATCTAAAGTAGCTCAGTAGTGTTCACTGGCAGCTAAGGGCCCGACCTTTGGTGGATTTAATTGCTTTCTTTGTGTCATAAATTTCTGATTCTTGCAAGTGTGGTTGGTTTGATAGGTTATCTCCTTCGCTATTTATTGTTTTCCTGTATTGACAATTTATCTGCTTTATATGATTTGCATCCCTGTCATTTGATTCATTTTCTATTCATTATAGATTAAGTTACTTAGATAAGTATTCAAATTAATTTAATCAACTGTAAAGAGTTTGATTATCGCTATTGGACTCTCATATTGATAGCATTTCCATTTGGATTGTTTACTGGAAATTGCGTTTGATTTAATCAACTGTAAAGAGTTTGATTATTGCCATTGGACTCTGGGATTGATATCATTGCTATTTGGATTATTTAATAAAGGTTGAGTTTGCTTTAGATTAGAATCAGTTAAGAAGAGATGAGTTATTGCTATTGTACTCTCCACTGATGTCGTTGTTACTTGAATTGTTGTAAGATTTGATTTCATTAGAGGATTGAGTTTTCTTTAATAATTTCAATTGGAATTTATTGGATGCATCTGTTTACACTTATATTGAAAGATCTATATTATGATTTAGGAAACATTACTCTCTGAATTAATAGTAGCCACATACTGTGTACACTGTTGAAATAAGAGGACTTGCTTGGGTTGATGATTAATGTGGGGTAATTAGGAGTTTTAAAAGGAACCTTTTATCAACCAACATTTTGGTGCGGTTGTCGGGGAGAGTGTAGCCATTTACAAAGAGTGATGTATATCTGATAATTTCTGTTGAGAAAGAACTCGGTATTAAAAATGAAAGGTAAGAACCTACGTACGGACTCTCTAGCTATAGAGATCCTGGAAGGGTACTAGCATATATTTGATCAAATGGCTAATAATCCACAAACACCCCAGACCTCTACATTACAGTATCCCATCATTGACATAGTTGTGAATGCACCCATGAAAGCTATCCCTCTACAAAATATTCCTACCTTTCATGGACTTACATCAGAGGATCCAGATGCATTTTTGTTTGAATTTGATGTATTATGTCGGGGGTATGATTACACCACCGATCCCAAGAAAATAAAGTTATTTCCCTCTACGCTAAAGGGAGTAGCCATGCATTGGTTTATGGGACTAGGTGGTGGCACCATAAATGATTGGGATAAAATGAAAACTGTTTTTTTTTAAATATCAGGACTATTGCAGATCTAGGGAACTAAGAGACGAAATATTCCAAATGATGGCAAGACCTAGTGAAACATTGGAAGAGTATGTGGAGCGTTTTCAATATAACCTCCAAAGGTCTCCCTACACAACTTTGTCTTTGCCTCATAATGTGCTAAAAACTACACTGATTAAAGGGATGAAAGACCAATGGATGGAGACATTAAATATTATGGGTAAAGGTTATATATATCAAGAAGACTATGCTAACATTATTAATTTATGTATTAGGTGCTCAAGAAGTAGTACGAGATTGAAACCAGCAAAACGCGTTGTGACTACCATGGATGGTAACATCTCTAGCGGAAGCATTACCCGTGCAGAAATTGGTAACCTACTGGAGGATTTCAAAACAAATATCTTGGGAATTTTGACAACACAATTAGACATTATGCAAGCCAAGTAGAAGTAGGCCAAAGTAAAATAGAACCTGGTGACCTTTTGCCCTCGATGCAGTAAGAAGCATAGTCACAAAGAGTGCCTATTGGATATGGTACAGACCTGTGACATATGCATTAAAGATCATACCATAGAAAACTACCCATCAATCCTAGGGTTAAAAGCAATCTCCAAGGAGGCAGAGGAAGAAATAGAACTTTTCTACCTACTAAATCAGCATCGCCAATGGCAAACATGACAAACAAGTATGCCTAACAACCCATCTTCTTTATTTCAGCCCTCACAATATAATTCTCAACAATACACAGGAGCTACATGGAAGAATCAGTCACCTTTTCCCATTTGGTCACAACAACCATTCTCTTTGCCACCTTGGTCTAGTCAATCAAATCAAAACAATAGTTGGCCAAATCCCTCTTACTTCCCGCCATTCTAGCAGAACAATACATATCCATCCCAATGGCCACCCTCCACTTCATAGAACTAGAACTGGAAATCAAGCTGGAAAAGACCTACAAACCAACCAGCAGGAACAATCCCCCTGCCTCAACCTACACTACCAACACCTTACACATTGCAACAGAACCCTCAACCCAACCTATGACCACAGCTCCCAGCCTAGCCTAACCCAAATCCCAACAATAGACCTATCCAATCTGTATAAATTATTGGAGGAGCAAAGCCAGAAACTTAGCTGAGGGAATGTAGTGAACTCAAATTAAGGTTTAGATGGATAATTGAGTTAGAGGGGGATAAAAAATAAAAATAGAAGATTTTTTACCTATAGAACAAACACCTTAAATGAAGAATACGGTTAAATAGAAAAGCCATGATCAAACTATTACCACTTCTCCACCATTCCCAGATAGATTGATTATATCTCGACCAATAGAATATCTTGATTTCGATCTTCTGTGTGAATTAAAAAATCTATGTGTAAAAATACCCCTCCTCCAGGCTATTCAGGACATTCCAATTTATTCAAAAACTATTAAGGAATTGTGTACTAAAAAGCCTAAGAGGAAAATAAAAACAACCCCAACTGTCCACATAGTCAGAACTTTATGTGATTTATTATCAGGCAGAGAAACACTGGTCAAATATGAGGACCCATGAAACCCTATAGTCATAGTACAGATAAATGGATGTTCATTCCCCAATACATTAGTAGATTTAGGAGCAACCCTTAATATTCTCACAACAACAACGTGTCAAAAACTTGGCATTACAGGCTTGGATCCGACTACGACCTTGCTAGAACTTGCTGACCGATCGATTGTCAAACCAGAAGGGACATTACAGGATGTAATGGTATCTGTATATTCTTGGGAATACCCAGCAGATTTCTTGATTATTAATCCCAGAAACCAGCTATATGGACATCCCCTAATTCTAGGAAGACCTTGGATAGCAACCGCAGATGCTTACGTAAGCTGTTGAATAGGCAGTATGACTATAGCAAGGGGAAGTAATGTGAAGAATCTAGCTTTATATCCTCCATCTCAGCCAAGCCTTACAATAATAAAAACTAGAAAACAACTTGTATCATACTTAACTGAAAACCTTCAGTCACCGCTAACTGTAGAAGATTATCTCAAATTTAAGAATCAAACAGAAGATGACATCATTAACACTTACATTAACCAACCAGATATCTTACCCAATCTAATATGTCACATGATCGAAGTAGTTCTGGATAACGAAATTGAAGAAGATCCCTTAAAAGATATTAATGACTAGACAATACCAATAACAACTGTTTATAACAGAAAAACCATTGAAATTGAGCTAAGGAAAGTCCTAAACATTAACAAAACCCTGACTAATGACCAGGAGAAAAAGCTTGTTCAACTTCTTATAAAATATAAAAACGCTTTCACTTGGGATTACCCAGATATGAAAGGGATTGATCCAAAATTATGCATGCACCACATCTATACAGAGAAAGATGTGAGGCCCATTCGACAACCTCAATGGAGGTTAAACCCTCACCTTAAAGATGTTGTTAAAGATGAACTACAAAAATTGTTAGATGTAAATTTCATCTATCCTATATCTGATAGAAAATGGGTATCTCCATTAGTTACGGTGCCTAAAAGAAATGGGAAATGGTGTTTATGTGTCAATTATAGAGAGCTTAATAAAGCAACCCAAAAAGATCATTTTCCCCTTCCATTCATCAACCAAGTCTTGGACACATTGGTAGGTAAAAAATTCTTCTCTTTCCTAGACGACTATAATAGCTACAACCAAATCCAAATTGCCCCTGAAGACTAAGATAAGACTACCTTCACCTACCCCTAGGGGATATTTGCTTACAGGGTCTTACCTTTTGGACTACTCAACACACCTTCCACATTCGAGAGATCCATACTCAGCATTTTTTTAGACTTGATAAACGAGGGACTCGAGGTGTACATGGATGACTTTACACCTTGTGAAGATGATTTTGAGCTGGCATTACAAACACTTGAGAAAGTTCTGCAAAGATGCATTTCTACCAGGCTTGGCTTAAGCTATGAGAAATGCCACATGATGACGACCGAGGGGCTCATCCTGGGTCACTACATCTCAGCAGTTGGAATTTAGGTAGATCCGACAAAAAATCAGATAATCCTCTTAATACCTACCCCCTGCACACAAACTAAGGTACGTAGTTTTTTGGGATTTTCTGGATATTATAGAAGATTTATAAAGAATTTCTCCCAAATTGTTGCACCATTATATGCATTAAAAAGAAATATCAATTTCATATGGACTGACAAATGCAACATTGCTTTTGAAGATTTAAAACAACTAGTATCAATAGCCCCAGTATTATGGGGTCCAAACTGGGATTTTCCATTTCAAATTTCATTCAATGCATCAGATACGGCCATTGGAGTAGTTCTTGGCCAGGAGGAAGATAAGAAACCTTATGTGATATACTACATCAGAAAAAATTTAACTCCCGCTAAGTTGAATTACACTGTGACCAAGAAATTCTTTTTGCCTATAATCTATGCTATTAACAAATTCAGACACTATATAACAGGATACCCTATGGTTTTGTATATTGATCTCTCTGTTATTAAATATTTAGCTAATAAACGTGTTACGACTGGAAGAGTGACACGATGGTTGATCCTTTTGCAAGAATTCGACATACCAATCAAGGATCGAGTAGGAAAGGAAAATCTGGTGGCATACTTCCTCTCACGTGTGCGAAACTAGATGACACGGTAACAGTAAAAGACCAATTCCCTAATGAGCACTTATTTGTTGTAACCATGAAAACACCGTGGTACCTGGATATTGTGAACTACCTAGCAGTGAGAAAACAACCCATGCACCAGATGCCCAGTGAAAGAAAACTAATAGTACAATGCAGTAATCAGTTCTCCTGGATTGCAGGATACCTTTTCCACACAGGAGCAGATATGCATATCTGAAGGTGTGTAAGGGAGGATTAAATCTTCAACATCCTAAAAGCTTTCCACGATGGACTATGCAGTGGACATTTTGCAGATGACAGGACTGGTCACAAAGTCTTAGAGATAGGCTATTATTGGCCCACCATTTTTAAAGACGCTAAGTTTGTCCAGGCATGTGATAACTGCCAAAGAATGGGCTGCCCTGGATAGTCTGACGAGATGCCCCTGCATCCACAGTTAGTCATCGAACTTTTCGAATGCTAGGCATTAGACTTTATCGCCCCAATAAACCCATAATCTAATCAAAATACATATATACTAGTTGCAACAGAATATGTGACTAAATGGGTGGAGGCAGAAGCATTATCAAGGGCAACGATAGACTCAGTAATCTAGTTTATTTTCCAAATTTTCGTGTGATATGGCTTGCCTAGAAAAATAACCATGGATGGAGGGCCACAATTTGTAGGCCATAAGATTGTTGCTACATTAAAAAATTATCATATCATGCACAGAATCACATCTCCATACCACCCGCAGGCAAATGGTGAAAGTACCAATAAAGTAATCGAGGCTATATTAACAAATACAGACACATCACATAGATGTGACTGGCCTACCCGATTGCCGGAAGCCTTGTGGGTATATCGCACGACATGGAGAAACACCAAAGAATACTCCCCATATCAGCTTGTGTTTGGCAAAGAACTTATCTTCCCAATAGAGTTTGAAATTTAGACATTGAGGATAGCTCAAGAAGTAGGCTTGGATTTGGATTAAGCATAGATTACCAAGATACATCAAATTAATGAATTGGATGAAATCCAGCTATCAGCTCTTCAACATACTACATTGATCCAACAACAAAGATCGAAATGGCACGATGCCCTCATCAAGGAGAAGATCTTCCATGAAGGTGATTGGGAACTTCTATATGATTCTAGGTTTTAGGATTTCTCGGGAAAACTCCAGACTAGATGGTTAGGCCTTTATGAGATACAAGAGGTGCATGATAATGGCACCCTTACATTAGCTACCATTGATGGGTCTAGATACTCTTTTAAAGTAAATGGAAATCAAGTACACCTCTATCATATACCGCTTATAAGGGAATCCTTTTGCCAGTAATTACGAGAAGATTCCATAATACAAATTCTCGCTGAGGAGGACAACCCTTCCACAGTGCCAGTCCAGTGAATAATTTACTTGTTTTTTAAACTTGTACATAAATCTTCCTTTCTGTTTGGTTCGATTTGCTTGGATAATAGATCGTATATTACTTTTTTTTATTTTTCCTTTGTTGTTCCCTACATGGAACAACAAATTTCGTGTGTATCTTCCCTTGTTGTTCCCTACAGGGAGCATCGTATGTTCCCTATAGGGGACAACAATTTCTGTGTGCATTTTTCTTTGATGTTCACTACAGGGAACAACAATTTTTGTGTATATTTTGTTTTGTTGTTCCCTACAAGGAACAGTTGTTGTTCCCTAGAGGGAACAACAATTTTTGTATGAATCTCACTTTGTTGTTCCTTACAGGGAACTATTTTTGTTCCTTACAGGGGACTACAATTTCTCCGTCTATTTTGCTTTGTTGTTCCCTACCGGGAACAACAATTTTTTGTGTATATTTCGCTTTGTTGTTCCCTACCAGGAATAGTTGTTGTTCCCTACAAGGAACAACAATTTTTGTGTGAATTTGGCTTTGTTTTTCCTTACATGGAACAACTGTTATTCCCTATAAGGAGCAACAATTTTTGTGTGCATTTTCTTTGTTGTTCCCTGCAGGGAACAACTATTGTTCCCTACAAGGAACAACAATTTTTAGTATGTGTTTCTCTTGATGTTCCCTATAGAGAATAGTTGTTGTACCCTATAGGGAACAATAATTTTCGTATGTATTCCCTTTGTTGTTCCCTACAGGTAACAACACTGTTTTGTGACTATTTTCTTTGATGTTCCCTACAACGAACAACACATTTTTTGTGTATTTTTCTGTGTTGTTCCTTACAAGGAACTGTTGGCATTATGATACATATGTTGTACTTGATGGCAACCCACTCATCTCAGATGATAAGTGATAGTGCAGAAAATTTATTTTCTAGTTTACGCACTTTCATGCAAAGAAAAGTTCCTTTCATGCAGAGAAAAGTTCATGCACTTTCATGCATAGAAAAGTTCCTCTCACGTAAAGAAAAGTTCACGCACTTTCATGCAGAGAAAAGTTCCTTTCATGAAGAGAAACGTTCACGCACTTTCATGTAGAGAAAAGTTCCTTTCATGCAGAGAAAAGTTCACGCACTTTCATGTAGAGAAAAGCACATGCACATGGGAAATCTTA